>JABUQX010042456.1:0-10858 GCA_015478945.1 Trachelipus rathkii | reverse complement strand
TTATATGAAATAATATATAAATAATATTAAAGATATATATATAATATATAGTATATATATGTTATAATTATAACAGTAATATAAATATAATATAAAGGAAAATAAAATATAATATACGAATATATATAATTACAAATATATTTAATATATATATAAGATATATAGACATAATAATATTAGGGTATAAAGATATTTTGATAATATTACTATTTTATATATACAATATATATATATATAGAATATATATTTATATATAATAATATATATATATATTAGAGAATATATGGATATAATATATATAGATGATAATATTAATTAAATATTATATAAGATAAATATATATATATATGATAAATATAATATATATATATATATATAATACTATATATTATAATATTTTGTTAACTATATATATTATTATATTATATATTATATGATAATATAGATATATATTATTTATATATTTATTATAGTTTAGATATATAGATAAATATAGTATAAGATATATATAACATTTAATAATATGATTATAAGTATATATATAATATAGATATATTATAAAAATATATATAATATATAATATATATATCTATATATATAATATATGATATATAATATAATAAATATCGATTAATAATATAAATATATATATATATATAATAACTAATACCAATTCCAAAAGTTTAATCCTAGCAGATCATGCTCAATATTTGGTGCTACGCTTATAACAGCTGATTACTCTAATAATTGCCTTAAAAAAAAAAATAAAATGAAAAAAAAAAAAAAAAAAAAAAAAAAAAAAGAAAAAAAAAAAAAAAACTAAACATAGTTAAGTGGAATTAAGATAGATTATGTCAAGTAGATAAATTAAGAAATTGTGTTTCATATTTATTTACTAAAATGTTCATATAAAAAAAGCTAAAAATAAATCAAATACTGAAAGTTTTACGCCCGAAGCTCAATGAAGTATCATAACTTCAATTACCATGCTTCTTAGTTAATTGAAGGCAGGGTGAATGAAAAAAAATGAGTAGGTTTAATAGAGTAGCATTCACACTTTGTACGAACGATGTATTTAAAAGTGTGTGCACGTGTCTGTATGTTGATTGTGTGCGGGTGTGCGTTGTGTTTATTTGAGAAATTTGCCCCAAAGGTTTTTTCCAAAGAAAATGTTTTTATTACGTGAAGCG
Source organism: Trachelipus rathkii (assembly GCA_015478945.1). Taxonomy (NCBI): domain Eukaryota; kingdom Metazoa; phylum Arthropoda; class Malacostraca; order Isopoda; family Trachelipodidae; genus Trachelipus; species Trachelipus rathkii. The sequence continues at coordinate 9,668 of JABUQX010042456.1, read as the reverse complement.
AAATAAGTAGAGCGTTTATATCGACATCTCAACACCTAATAGAAACAAATGTTCCTTAGTCTTTGCTTTTTGGCCGCATATTTTTAAAAATTTTTAATACGTTGTACTCGGTTATGACATACAAAAAGATAAACAATTGAACTGGTTAATCGTATCTAATTAAAAACATATTCGTAGTGAGAGAGAGAGAGAGAGGAGAGACGACCGAGAAGACGAGCAGAGAAGAGCAGAGGAGAGAGAGAGAGAGAGAGAAATCAATATAGCATTAATTCTGCCACAAATATTGATGCAAATGAAGAAAAAAATAAATCATTTTATACTTTTTATTTATTTTTGATCGAAATTCTTATTGAAAATTGTTAATTATTATAAGTTTCAAGTTGATTTTTAATTGTTTTTTATTTTCGATTTCTGCAGTTGATCTTTATATATTTTCCTCAAATCCTGTTCGATTTTAATTAATATATATATATGTATTATATATATATATATTACTATATATTAGTAAATTATATAGATATATTATTATATATATATATATTATATATATGTATATAAAGTAGTTACTGCGCAATCAATGCTACCTTATATATATTATTTATTATATATAGGGAATAAAATGTGGATATTTATCTTTTATATATAATATAGACTATATAGATAAATATATAATACAAATATATGATATATATTCTAATAGTTAATATATATATAGAATTTATATATAATATGATAAATATTTGTTAATTATTATATATATGTATATATATATATAAATTATATATGTAGTATATATATATATTTATATTATATTTATATATATATTATCATATTATAATTAATATAAATATTATAATATTATATATAATATTATTACACAATTAACTTTTGGAACTATTGTAAAATCTTCCATGTCATCCTGGAATATTAATTTCCTCCTTTCACTGTTAAGATGTGTCCTCTGCCCATTGCTCCAGATGTGATGGAATTGTTACTACGCCGATATAAATTCTAGACAACTTACCGCGACTGAGATTGGAATATCAATATAATATAATAATATAGCTATTATAATTATATATATATATATATATATATATATTATATACATTATAGATGATATATATATTTATATAATTAACTATATTATTAATATACTATTTATATAGTATATCTTATATTATATAACGGGCGTATTATAGTTAGGCCGGGTAGGTTAACTCCTACCCAACTTAGGTTTCTAAAATATGAAATTAAATGGTAATGTATACGCATATTATTAAAATTATATAAAAGTTAAAAGAAGCGATTTTGCTCATAATTAAAAGAATAAGACAACTCCACCTATATAATAGCGTAACTTAATAATTTTAATTATTAAAAAATTCTCGCTCCTACTCCGATCAGAGTAAAATTCATTGGCTACGGCGGTACGAATGACGTCAATTTTCACTAATCAAGTTGTATAAGCGGAGCGGGACTAGGCTTGTCTTGAAGTCACTGCTTACCTTATAATCGAAAGATATATGAAAACTCTTGTCGGTTCTCGGCCCGTGAAATATGTACGAAAAATGGGTGGCTGGATGGCAGTTTGTCTGAACTATTTATACGTATGGTCCATAGTTCAATGAAGCTCAGTTCTTTCCAAGCTTATTATATAACTTACTAATAGTAATGGAATAGCCACAGACTATCTTGGAATGTTGCTGTAGAAAAACAAGAGTAGTTTTTCAATTAAAGAAAGAACGCTTTATAAAAACTATCTATATAAACCAGCAGCTTTTATTTTAAAAAGAAATGATAGGCCTAAGCAATATTTCACTCTAATTGGAATGGCTTTGAAAATAAGTATTTGGAAAGTGATAATGTATACAGCTTTCAACAAAATAAATAGGTACGTATTATAATTACTAAAAATATGTTTTCGATGGTTTCGTTAGCTATATATATGAAACCCTATTATAGTATATTATATATAATATATATAGATATAATATGTATTCTATTTATTATAGAAATATTATATATTATATATATCTATCTTTATATATAATATGATAATATATTATATTTAGTAAATATATATATATATAAAATAGTTATATATATATCTATATTTATTTAATATATTTATATAGTATATAATATATTACTATATATATAATGATATACTATATTATATGTATATATATATATATTATAATTATAATTATATATAGTAATATATATTAGTATATTAGTTAATATATACTATAATATACTAATGTATATATAATATATATATATATTTATAAATATAATATATATATAATAGATCTATATATATACTATAATAATATAAATATTATTTATAGTTAAAATCTGGCCTACCCACAGTTATTAATATTTGGATATACTGATTATATATTATATATATATATTTAATATATAGTATAATATATTATTACTATATATATATAGTATATAATTATATAGTTATATATTATTATATATTTCCATATTATCAGTTGCGCGTAAGTATATATATATATATATAATATATATATTATAAATATATTAATAGTAGTAATAATATAGGTATATATAATATTAATATTCTGATATATATATATATATATACTATATATATTATATACTATATATACTTATATATATGTATATTTATATATATGATATAATATATTAATATATCACTATATATATATATATATATTTATGATATATATATTTACTCATTTTACTATATCATCATATATTATATATATAATATAGCAATATAAATATATAATATAATATACTTATAATATATATATATATAATATATAATTATATTATATTAGTATATATATAGTATATATTATATATAGTATTATTATAATATATTAACATATATATATATACTATTATATATATATATATACTATATGATAATTAGTATATATAATATATATATATATAATATAATATATATATATATATCAGTTATATAATATATATATATATTTAATATTTAATAAATATTGATATTATATATTATTAGTACTTATATATAAATATATTATATGTATATATATATATATATATATAGATATATAGAATATATATATAAAGTATTATATATTATAAGGTATATATATTAATAATAATATATATATATATATATTAGAATATATCTATGTATATATATATATTATATATATTATATTAAATATACTATTAAGTTTATAATATATATATATATAGTTAAGAATTTCCTAGAATTTCTGTGAAATTATGTAATAATAATTTAAATTGCTATTAAAATGATGTAAAATTAATATAAGCCAGTTTTAACCTTTCCCAATTATCTCATTTGCATCAGAAAGTTCTTTGCCATTTGATCCACACGTACAAACATACATCTATGTTGATGTAGGAAGATGTTCTTATGCATATATAAGAACATCTCTTGAAGCTGCTTATATGTAGGAAGATGTTCGTATGTATTTAAATACACAATTATAATAATTTTAGTGTATTTTTTGTGATGAAATATTTTAAAAATTTCTGTTCACTGTAATGTCAGCAAAAGCTTTATGCAAGGGCTTTGTAGTTGCGGATATTTCTCGAAACTTTGGAATTGTTAAACAACCTTTCTTAAATGTAGGTCCCTGATCAAAAATATTACGAATATTACCAAATATAATAATAAACTATATATATATTTAAAATTTTAAAAATCACTTTCTTAATATTGTTACTTCTTTTATTTTTTGATAAATGTTTCCTCAAGGAGTGAAACCAATGCATGTTGCTTTCATACAACAAAATTTTAAAGTATATTCTTTGGTCTCCAGAAAAAAATCAGTATTTGCATGTTTGGTGTTTTACGTTTGAATTTTTGCATTTCCAATCGGAATTTCCCTATTGGTCCATGGGAAACTTCATTATGGACCAATCGGATCACAAATATTTTCCTTAAGGAAATTCAGTTTTTATTGGAAAACCTTGGGGGAATATTGTTACAACAAAGGTACCTTCGTTCACCACCACCCACGTCACCCACCCCCAAAGAAATTTTTTGGTAAAGAAACAGCAGAAAACTTTTGATTCCATCTTTAAAAATTTCTTTGAGATATTGATTTTGTTTCCATTATAAATAAATCAAATCAAATATTTTCCAATTGGGAAAGTTCTCTTTGTTTCATTTGGAATTTTCAAATCTTCCCATTAGTTTTGCATGTTCTTATGGATATATAAATAGAATATTTTTATGAGTCTTTTGACGAAGTTATGTGACATTTATGAACCTTACTGTATCAACAATTTACGGAAGTATTGTGGTTGATAATATTACAGAAATTACTTTGGCAACGGTTGGCAGAATGACAAAAATAATTAATATGGTGTCATGTTCTGTTTTAATTTCGAATATTAATTGAGGATGTGAATGCATATGGGGATATTTGCATAAAATCATCGTTGTAATGAGAAAGAAAATTTCTTCAAAAAATATAAATATCAGATTTTATTCCGCAGCAAAAAATTTATTACTCAAACAAATTTCATTTTAAAGGTAACTTTGAAGTTTTTAAACTATCATTTTCTGATCATATTCCTAACATAAAATATATTTTTCTTTAACAAAAAAAAGGTCAGACTTTTTCTCAGCATTGAAAATCCATTCTGCCATATTTTATAGAAAAAACAACACAAAAGTCATATATATATATATATTAGTATATAAATATATATACTATATATAATAGTATAAATATATACCATATATGATATATATAATATAGTATATTATAATATAATATAGTAATATACAGTATAATAAGTAATGTATATAATATTACTATATATAAATATATTCTATATATTATATAGAAAAAAAAAAATATAAAATTTTCATATATATATAATATATATATATATAATATATATATTATATATATATATATATATAAAAATATATTTATATATTATACATCATATAAATTATATTATATAAGTTATTATATATATTATATTATATATTAATATAATATATATATAAATTATATAGTAAATAATATATATAACCTAATTATTATAAATAGCTAATAATATATATATATATTATTAGAGTATACTAATATATACTATTAAATATATATATGCTGTATATTATATGATATTAATATATATAGATATATATTTATATATATAATATATCAATATATTTTATATATATTAATATATATATATATATATAAATATATAATACGTATATGATTAGATATATATATATATATTAGGTATAATTATACTACAGATATAATGATATCTATATATAGATATTATAATCTATATATATCATATAAATATATTGAATATATGTATATTATTATATAGATATATAAATATATTTATATATATATGTATATTTAATATAAAAATATTTTATATAATATATATATATATATAGTCATATAATATAATATGATATAATACATATTAATATATAATATATATATATATATACTATATATATTATATATATTAAATATAATATATATATATACCATTCCAAAGTTTTAATCAAGAGATTCATCTCAAAATTTTGGCTTACCTAGTAAAAAGCTCCTTTATAAAGGATGCCTCCCGACAATAAAAACAAAACAATAAAAAAAAAAAAAAAAAAAAAAAAAAAAATATAGATTTAAAAAGTTAAAAACAATAAGGATTGCTTTTGAAGCAAAAATCATTTCAAGGTATGTCAAAGAAAAAAAAAAGTTTTAAGAAGCGATTTTGGGAATTACTGATTCATTTTTTAGCTTGAAAGACATTGAACAGAAAAGAGTAAGTAGTTAAGTACTTAGGCTTCACACTTTGAGCTGAGCATCGCTAAGTTTGTGGTGTTGTCGGGGTGGGTTTGCGTTCTGCTGGATCGTAGTGTGTGTGTGGTATTGGTGTTTTTCTGGTTGTGTGTCGGCTGTGGTGGTGTGGTGTGTACGTTGTTTAGTTGTTTGTACGTTGTGTGTGTGTGCGGGCCTTGTAGGTATCGCGGGTGCTGCTGTTGTTGTGTTGAGCGACTGTGTAGTATGGGTGTGTGGTCCTTGTGTGATTTTGTTATTTTGTGTCATGTTTGGGTATGTTTAACGTGGTGCGTTAAGATGTGTTCTAGGCGCGCTCAGTTTAATCCTACCTGAGCATGGGATCGTAGCAGCTCGTGTTTAGGCAGCTCCGATCGTTGCATGTCGTGTGCGTCAGTCCGGCGTAGTGCGTGTTGTTTTTTTTTTATTATTATAGAAATGTTGTTTCCCAAAGGTTTTTCAAAATATGTTTTTATTTAAGTTGAACGACGATATAATAGAACAGTTTTTTAAGGCATACATCAAATACACAAAAAAAATTCCCCTATTTTAATCTGTCGGCGCCATTTTTTTAAAGAAACATTATAGTGTATTTCTAATCACTTAAAAAGAAGTAAACAATAATGTTATGTTCATAACGAATACCACGATATTTTACTGGTCTTTGTCACTCAGTCATCCAGGTAGGCTAATAATTTAATGTAACCAAAAAAGATATGATAGAATTCTTTTGTAAATTGCCTGTACTATATCGGTTTAAGATGTTCTAAAAATACTAAAGCAGCTGGGAGTGCAACGCAATGCCATTGCAGTCGTCAATACCAGCGCCAACTTCTTAGTCAAGATAATAAATCTCTAAGCTCGCTACCTCCCTATTTTACTTCCAATTGGTGCACGCACTAGGTACTGCCATGGTACTCGGCACTGGCACTGGCACTGGCACTGGTACTGCCACTGGTACTGGCACTGGCACTGGCACTGGCACTGGCACTGGCACTGGCACTGATTTATTTTTCCTACTGGTACTGGCACTGGCACTGACACTGGCCAAGCCACTTCCACCGGCAATGCGCCCAACAGAGACGGTACGATGGCCTGGCATGGTACTGGCACTGCGCACAGGGCCACTGCTTACTGACACTGGGCCTGGCACGGCAGCTGGCACTGCGGTACGCACTGCACTGACATGGCGCGACTGACACTAGCAATAACACTGCATTGACACTGAGTCTGCATGGCACTCGGCCAACCGGCTGGCACGCATACTGGCACCAGTCTGACACTGCACCGGGCATACTGGCAATCGCACTGGCCTTGGCAGCTGACCATACGTACTGGCCTTGGCACTGCATGCACAGGCACTGCACTGGCACTGGCACTGACTGACTGCCAATTGCCGGTGACACTTGCACTGGGCACTGGCACTGGTCACTGCCACTGGCACTGGCACTGGCAACTGCACCGGTCACTGGCTGGCAGGACAACTGGCACTGGCACTGGCCTGGCACTGTAGTGGTATACACTGGTACTGCAATGGCACTGGGACTGGCACTCTAAATTATCTAACTTCACATATATTTAACTTAATGATTGTGCTAACAAGGAATGTAGATTCTGATACAAGGTTATCCGACTTCCGATTCCGGAATCAGATTTCGATCCGACTATGATGAATTTTCGACTGCAAATCGGATTCAGATTCCGACTCAGATTCCCGATTTTGAAAATCGTTCGAATCCGATCCGGATTATTTTGGATTTTTGAATCCGATTAGAAATATTGATAATCACGTGACTCCAAATATGAGACTTTCGAATCCGACTCCAATTCCGGGTCCGGAACTTGTTCCAGTTCGAGAATGATTTACATTCAGAAATCATATTCCAATATAAAGTCCATCAAAATGTTCCGATTCTGTGTTTCTGGGTTTCAATTCCGTGATTCCGAGCTTCGGTTTCGCGATTCCCGATCCGACACAATGGTTTTGTGACTCCGATTTCGTGATTCTGGGAAATGATTCCGTGTTCTGGGATCCGATTTCGTGGTTCCGGAATGCAATTCCGTGATTCCGGGCTCCGATTTCGTGATTTCGGATCCGGCACAATGGTTTGTGACTCCGATTTCGTGATTCCGGGATCCGATTCCGTGTTCTGGTATCAGATTTCTTGATTCAGGGATCCGATTTCGTGGTTCCGAAATTTAATCCCGTGATTCGAGAACCCAAATCCGTGATTCCGGGGATCTGATTCCGATTCCACAGTCAAATTATACTTTCAAGTAAGAAACAAGAAAAACAATTCCGGTTATCTTTACGAATATTTTACCGGATCATCCGACAACGGAGATATGAATTCATATCCTCATATTTAAAATCTAGAATTCAATTCATTACAATTATGTATTATGTTTAATAGCATAAATTGTCGACATGTATGTATGTATGTATGTATGTATGTATGTATGTATGTATGTATGTATGTATGTATGTATGTATGTATGTATGTATGTATGTATGTAGAGCAACTTAACATTCTGCTTTCGTAAGTGTTATTGAGGCTTGGTAGTTTGAAAGCAAAATTCTTCATTGTGAATAATATTTTAGTTTGTGCATTGTTTTTATTATTATTATTATTATTATTATTATTATTATTATTATTATTATTATTATTATTATTATTATTATTATTATTATTATTATTATTATTATTTATACACATCTTAAAATTAAATTTATAGAGATATATATAAAGTTATATAATATTTACATATATATTCATATATAATAAATATTATTATTATAAGAACAACATTATATATATTATTATTATTATTTATTATTATTTTTATTATTATTATTTTTATTATTATTTTTATTATTATTATTATTTTGTATATTAATTTAAAACATTTTTACTAGTCAAATATATATTTTGAGTACATTTAATTATTTAAATTTTAAGTACTTTTAAGTACCTGAACGTTTATATTTTTTAATATTATTTTTATGAGTAAAATGTACAGTTTAACTACATTTAAATGCACGAACTTCCTAAATTATATTTATAGTTAAATAAGTAAATTATAATTATTAAGTACATAAACTTTAATTATTATAAAATAAATAAATAAATAAAATATACAAGCACGTTTAAAGTAACCAGGCATTAGTATTATTAATATTTTTTTACAACTAGAGTTCCAACTTTAAATATATATAAGTGTTTAATCTTTAAGTATTTTAAGTACATTCAAGGTCCTAAATTTTAAGTACAATTAAGAACCTGAATTTTTAGTATATATATTAAATTCCTTAATTTTAAGTACTTAAGTCACAAAAGTCTAAGTACTTTTACTTTTACTTTAAGTACACTAAACAGCTTTAAACACATTTTAAAATTAAGTTACAATTCAGTATACATATTTTTAAATATAAGATATTATAAAAACCAAAACTAATTTATTAACAAATTAGATACTAAGTTTTAATGATTTATTTCAGATTCATTACAAGTTGGAATGATAATTAATTAATGTATTCTAAACAAAACTTATCAATTTGTAACATTTCAAATACCAAAGAGGCCTAAAAAATGTTAGTGAAGATGAAGAAGAAAAATAAGAAAGAAGAAAAAGATGAAAAGATGAAAGACGAAAGAGATGAAGAAAGAAGAATAAATTAGATAGAAGAAAAAGAAGTAGAAGAAGAAGAAGAAGAAGAAGAAAAAGAAAAAGAAGAAGAAGAATGAAGCGGCGCACGAAAACGCGAAAGCGTTTCACGATGTCGCGAAAACGGTTAAACACCCGTTCCGAGCCGGAATGAAGTACAAC
>JABUQX010042455.1:27500-30978 GCA_015478945.1 Trachelipus rathkii | reverse complement strand
TATATATATATATATATAATATATATATATAATATATTTTAATTTCGGAGTTAAATGCGTTTTAAAGGTGAATTGTCATTCCATTTGTTGAAACGAAAAAAATTTTAAGGAAAAATCGAAGAAAAAACTTTTAGTGGAAACAAAAATAAGAGACATGAAAAGACATCAAAGAATTGGAAAGAGTTCATGGAAAGCTGACGATAATATCAGATAAAGCAAAGGTAAGGAGAATCTTAATCTTTTTACTCTAAATATATATAATATTGATATATATATATATATATATATATATATAGATATATAATTATATATATATATATATATTATATATTATATATATATATATATTATATATATTTATATTATATATATATATATATATATATATATTATATATATATATATATATATTATATATATATATACTACCTATTATATAATATAATATATATTATATTATATATAATATATATATTATTATATATATATATGTATATATATATATATATATAGTATATATATATATATATATATATATATATATATATTTATATATATATATATATATATATATTATTATATATATATATATATATATTTATATAATATATTTATATATATATATATATATATATATATATTATATATATGATATAATAATATATATTATATATATATATATATATATTATATATATATATATATATATACTATATATATATATTATATATTATATTATTATATATATACTAAAACTTTCACCTTCAGTCCTTCAAAGCTTTAAATATAAATAATTTTATAAACCAAAATGGTTCATAAACAAATAATGCTAAAATATTTCTTATATTTTTATTTTAATATTATTTTATTTTATAAATAGAAATTTTAAGTAAAGTTTTCAACCAGGCTGCGCAACCGGTAAATCTTTTAACGGCTGCGGTTTCGGCTCCGGCTCCGGCTCCGGCTCCGCTCCCACTCCGGCTCTTACTCGGCTCCGGCTCCGGCTCCAGCTTCACCATTTTAAAATTAACCGACTTCTGCTACATCATTCTAAAATAAACCGGCTCCGGCTCCGGCTCCGGCTCCGGCTCCGGCTCCGGCTCCGACTTTAGTTCTTAGTTATAATTTCATTTACATTTTCACATGAAATTAATTTTCAAAATTATAAGATTTTTATGGTATTATAAATAATATTGGAAGTTAGGAAACCTCTGTTTTGATACAATTAAAATTAACAAAACATTTTATTGCTAATTTACGTTCTTCCTAACTTTTAAAATAATTCCTCTTTGAATTATATGAAAATTTGTAATATAATTTTATTCAAAACTGTTGTTTCTTAAGAATAAAACTACTTGAGACAAATTCTTCTTTAACGATGGTGTTATATTCGATTTTACTATTTTTGTATCCGAAAATAAGCGCTCAAGTGTCAGGCAAAGCTGTAACTGCGTAAGCACAATCTTGCAATATTTTAGGATAATGAGGAATTGTCTCTGTAACTGTTAACATTGATTCCGATCGATTTTCCTTATGACATCTACTGCCATATATAATTCTGCTTTATATTTTTCCAGAAGATTTTTTGGGTTGAAGGGCTTTTATTGAATAACTCCATTTTTCAATCGCTTTTATGCGTGCTTCAGTTGGTCTCATTTCCTATCAACATTCTCTTCTTCATCTTCACCTGACGAGATACCACAAAAAAGAATTCCTGAAACTGATGAACTATCTGACACCGACTTGGGATTCCTGTTCGATAGTGTTATTCATTTTAAGTCTTAGTTCACAAAGTGCATTCCTAGCTTTTAATATCAGATCTTCAGTCTAAAGAAGATGCTGAACTATGAATCAACATAGATTTCTGGAAAAATATTTTTTTAGTTATCATAACCTTTTTTCCTTCTTTCACGAATTTTTTTGTAATTTGCTAAAATCTTTTTCGATTTCTAATACATTGATTAGATATTTCCATTTTCTGTAACATTTTCCAGCAGTCAAGTCCTCTGCTTGAATTTTGTTTGTTACAAGGTAAGGATATTTTAATAATTCTCCGAGGATTTCAATTTGCTCTCATTGACTGTTGGGAGAGAAACTTCATTTGTACCTCACTTTTCCACCTTGACGCTTTAAACTTCATCTAATATTGGGACACGTGCTACTTTTTTTTTATTTGTCTCGCCTTGTTTATAAGATTTGCTGCAAGAGTATTGTAAAGTGTGAACTCGTCACCTCTTTCGTACACTCAATATTAACGTCATTAGAACATAATCTTTTCATACTCTTATCATGTTTGTTTTGAAAATCGACTAGTACTTCTTCGTTTTGACATTCAATAAAATCTGCATCACATTGACCAATTCCTCAATTTCTTGCTCATTGTCCTCATTTAAGTTTTCAAAGGTGCTGATTATATTTGATGCGTTATCCGTAACTGTGCTAATTGGTAATTGTTAATTAAGCTCGAGAAAGCAGAAATAACACTATTAGAAGAAATTACAATATTAGGCATAAATTAGTTGGAAGGAAGTGGAGGAGGAGGAGGAGGAAGAGCTCCGGAATCGTTTAAGGTGGAATTAGAAGCAAAAGGTTTGAGAGAAGAGTTCAGCTTTAGCGGATGGTAGAATGGGAATTGTGTCGTCGGAAGGCACTAGAGGACGGAAACTGGAAGAAGCAAAATTAAAGGTAATTTTTTTGTATGTAAAATGCCAGAAAGGACGTGAGGAAGAGGAACCAGCAAGGTTATTGCATTTTTTTTACGGAGAAATGTTTTTAGTGTCACGGAGAATAGATTTTAATAGATTCCGGGATGAAATATAAGTTAGGTGGTTTTCTAGAGTTTGTAGAAGACTGTAATTCCTGAAGGCAGCGTTCCTTTGGCGAATAGCATGAGAACAAGGAGAGTTAAACATGTTTTTTTTTAGGTTTAGTTGAAGGAAAGAATAGTGAATTTATACGCCTCCTTTCAAGAGATAATTACCTTGATAATGCGCTCAACACACTTAGAGTGACCCTTCCAACGGAAGCAGTTGCCGTTCCATGGGAAAACAAAGAAGTACGACCGCAAGTTCGACCAATTAGCAGCACCGAAGATTCCAACACGTTTCTCGCCGTAGGTAGGGGTCTTTCCTGCGGAAGACTTGAAGAGAATAGAACAGGATACTAGATAAGAAAGTTGATCGGAGGAGGAAAGTGAGTTTAACACAGTAATTCAAAGAACAAGGATCAGAGGTTACGAAAATCTAGGAATGTTAGTCTCACCTCCAGAGACGATCTGGATAACGGATCAGAGAGCTTCAGCCAGCGGATCCAAGAGCATCAGCTTTCTATTCTGACTATTGCAAGGAAAATCAATTGGCCATGGTGAACGTTGAAATCACCAAGATGATGATTTCAGAGAAAGCTAAAGAAGATAGAATGTGTTCTAATTTTGAATTTAAGTAGTCGAAGAATTTAGGATAGTCAATTGAGTTAGGAA
>JABUQX010042455.1:0-20000 GCA_015478945.1 Trachelipus rathkii | reverse complement strand
TTATATCTATATACTATATATATAATCTATATTAGTTATAATATATATATATATATATATGTATATATATATTATATATACTATATACATTATATATAAAATTATATATATATATGATATTTATATATATTTTATATAAATATATAATATATATATTATATATATATATAGTTATATATATATATATATATAATATTATTATTTTGACGATATTGTTGCAATTCCGGTTATGACCACTTTTCTTCTAGGTTCATCAGTAGCTTTCTTTTTTTTAATTTCCATGAAAAAAAATAAAACTGCTATACCGTTATGGAATGAATTTATTGTCATATCTCTTTGAAATATTTTATTACGTCCTCCCTCAAGAGGAATTAGAATAACATTTGTAATTAAACACGTTAAGATAAATAAAAAATTTTATTTCTCTTCTTCACTCTACCTCAAAAGTTTTTCGTCGACGAGTGTTTATAACTAACCTCCATGAGAAAGAAAACAACAAATTGCATTAATGTTAAGAAACTCAATATATTTCAATGCATGTCAACGCCGTCTTCTTAGTCTCTTCCCTCCACTCCTCCCCTTCCCTCCCCCCTGCCTCATACTACCATCCCCTTCCCTCAAACCGTTTATTATGTCCTCATTACATGTAATATTGAAGAATGTAATTAACTTAGAGAAAACGTGTTTGCTACTCTTATAAGGAAAACACCTATGTTTATATTTGGTGTGTCAATCATAATAATCCTATTCATATTCTATCTATACTATCTATCTAATCTATCTATCTATCTAATCTATCTATCTTCTTATCGAATCTTGATTCTTCGTATTACTGGATTAAAGATTGAGCTATATATAATTGCCCTTCATTTATAGGAATATATTCTGAAGTTCGCTCTCACAGTAAAGCTTATGTCTATCATGTATTATATTATTACAATATATTATAATGGAAAAAGATGTTTATGTAATAGAAAAATTTAATTAACCACAATAAGGAGAAATAACATTTGCTCAAAAAAGAATTCAAAACGTAAATTCATGATGGGAGACCGAAGGAAGGGAATGTTATTTATGAGGAAAGAGCTATCAGAATGGTTAAACCAGTATTACACAGTGATTATATAATTGGTATAGTTTTAAGTGTAATTTTATACAGTTTTTTGATTTTTAAATGTTTGATGCGTTCTCCGTAACTAAGCTAATTAGATCTCAAGTTAGAATTTTGGAAATTATATTAATTCTTTAACAGAAGTGGATAAGCAGTCAGTGAAAAGTACGGAACACGTTATTTCATTTATTATTATAGGAGATTTTAATACAAGTCTCGATGAATCGATTTTTACAGGATTGAAAAATGATTTTATCGAAAGAAATAATCTATATATATATATATTTGATAATAGTTTACCTGGTGACTCATTTACTTATTTGTCTCCGGCACATAATACGACTTCTTGGTTAGATCATGTATTGTGTTCAGGAAACTGTAAAAAGATTATTTTTTGAATTGCAGTGCATATTTTTAATATGATCATATTTGTATGATCATTTTTCCGATATCCCTCGTCTAAACTAAGAATGAGATTGTAATCAATTTTGTAGGTATTAGTGAAGTTTAATAATGAGTTTGTTATTACTTGGATTTAAACCTCACGGTTTTGAATGAGGAAAAATGAGTTATTCTAATTATATTGACTATCTCCTACTGATAAAATATAATATTTTTTTAGAAAAAAAGGAGGTTGTGATCTTTCGATGCTAGTAAGTCCTATACTTTGGCAGCAATGATTAAACATTTATCATAGATATTAAAACTTAGGTTAAAAGATATATTGTAAAGTTTCTTATAAATGAGTACACTTAAAATATCATTAAAAATTTCAAAATAAATGTACGCCAGGAGTGCAATGAAATAATTAGGGATTTTTATATAGAAGCAAATTGGCATTTTTTGGCAATTGTAAAAAAGAAAGGAAGATAAAACGTCAGGGTGACGGAAGTTGACAAAATGTGTAAATCACGAGCTAAGTTTAAATTTGAATTAAAAAAATGTAGATATAGGGAAAATGAGATAAGGAATGAAAAATTATGCCAA
This sequence comes from Trachelipus rathkii, assembly GCA_015478945.1. Taxonomy (NCBI): domain Eukaryota; kingdom Metazoa; phylum Arthropoda; class Malacostraca; order Isopoda; family Trachelipodidae; genus Trachelipus; species Trachelipus rathkii. Next base: position 17,902 of record JABUQX010042455.1, on the reverse strand, counting down.
AAGTTTTTATGAAGTAAAAATTTAAACATTATTTATGAGAATAAATGTTAGTAATGGGAAGGTTATTAAGAGAGGACGTAATTATAAGATTTTGTATGAAGAATATAGATTGATGAAATATAGTCGGTCTCTTCTCGTGAATAAATTAGGACATAATGTGTTGTAGTGATGATGATCATCCATATACTCACGTACTAAGAAGCTTTTTATAAGCTCATTTACATGTGAGATAAAATAAAGCGCTCATATTGATGGAATAATGTAATAAATAATTAATTAAAATGATCCTCAACTTTTAGGGCAGATTATGGGTTTCACTAATATAATCATTTGAATATTTCTGTGAGAACGTGTACAAAGTTCGTATAAAGGCATTATTCGTCATAAATTCTCGATGATATTGTGTTATGATGCACAATCATTTGCTCCTAGTGTTACCTTCAATTGGAGGGCTCTCTCGATTTACCCCGATGTATAAAAGATAAATACGGAATGGCTGATTGCATTTCCTATATAATTACTCAACACGTGGTGATGATGTCATCGTTTTTCTTTCCCTAAGGCGGTGCCATGAATTATGGAATTCTGTTAATAGATTTCAAAGATTTATATCATTCTGGATGATTAGGCAGCATGGATTTAGGAAAAATTGCCTCGTCGTCAGAGACGGCAATCTTCGTTTTTGAAGGAAACCGCAATTGATAGAATACATCGATGGTAGATTCAACCATGTATGCTGGCCATTCTTAGACCTTCGAAGGCATTTGACAAATCAATCATGCATTTTATTTAAGAAATGTGGGGTAGAATTTTGAAAAATGCCTGAGTTATAATGATATATTTCGTGCTTATTCACAACAATCAGGTGGTTGTTGCTCATATTAAACTTTACAGATAAGTGCCAAACAGACGGACCAAAAACACATGTTGTTTAGACAGAGGAATTCTGTCACCTACTCTTTTGCTTTATTTAGATGAATTCACTACAACACATTGGTGAGTAATTATGTTAAATAGGTTGAGCGAGAGTTAGGTAATGAGCGACTGTCTGAATGTTGTTATGTACGCAGATGATCTAGTTTTTGTTGGCTCCCTCAATAGAAGGACTACAAAAACTTTTAGACATAACGGAAAATGTAATTAAGAGATTATGCTTGAAATTAAATGTAGATAAAAGTACAGTGATTGCGTTTTGTAATAGATCAACTAAAATAAAGATGAATTAGTTAAAATAGTGATTTCTCAGGGTTTTCTAAAATGTTCTATGGAAACTAAATATCTTGGTTCTATTTTAAATAAAAATCTAGAAGAAAAATCTGACGTTAAACAAGCTAGGGATAAATTTCTTGGAAAATTTAATGTTATCTTAAGAAGATTTGGCACAGTAAGATTGGATATTGTTCTCTTCTTGAAATCATTTTGTATGCCATTCTATGGAGCTAATTTATGGATGAATAAGTATAATATTAGTCAAGTTTACAGACAGTTTAAAGTTAGCTTTCACAATGCTTTAAAAAAGTTTATGGAATTTCGAATAGGAATTTTGATCATTTAATTTTGTAATTCATTGGAATGGCTCATGTTTGATTAAGATTATTTAAAACAATTGAAATTAATGAGCATTGTATTTAGATTATTTAATATATCATGTAACTCTTTGTTTATAAACATGTAATATTGAAAATGGGGTATGTTTATTAAAAGATATTGAAGATAAACATTGCCAGGTAAATATATGGATTCATTAATTATATTGATAAATGATTTGTGATGCACTCACAAGCAGAATAAAATTGTTTCAAAATATAGTGAGCGATCCCATTAAAGATAACATGGGGGGGGATATGATTTTGTGTTAAATAAGGTTAATTTAGTATATTTATTTTTAATATTTGAGTTATTTTATGCAATTTATAAGATATCTATATTATATAATGTAATTTATATATTATTTTTTAATGTCTGGAGAGTTTACTCCCATTTACGGAAATAAAGAAATAGAAGTTTCTAACTATCTAATCCTATTATCTATCTATTCTATCCCATTAATTTCTTACTCCTTTAAAAGTTGTTTTTTCTCTATATTAACTTCAACAAATTCATCCTCAAATTTCTATTCCTCACATTCTATACTATAAATATATATATAATAATATTATATATATATACATCAATAATATTTTTATAGTATATAGTATATTACTATATATATATGTACATAGATATTATAATATTATATATGTAATATAATATATAATATATTTTTAATTATCCATACCTGTAATGTGTATTATATATAAAATATCTACTATATTAACTAAATACTCATCTTTTACTTTTATATATCATATGAGTGTAATGACCTCTATTATGTATTAATCACATGGTATCTTTCAATTTATTATCAGTCCTAAACTTTCTTGATGTCAAAGAACATTGCCAAAATAATAATAAAAATAAAAATACACCAACAGTTTTCTCTGTCAAAATAAAAATAAAAAAATACAAGACACGCTTCTTGGTCCATGCATGACTTTATTAAAGAAACAAAATGGAAATTCATCTGAAAATAAAATCGATGTATTTTTAATGTTGCTCTAGCATAGTGGTTCTGAAGGTTTTCTTCCTTCTCTTTTTGCATTAATATTTTTGTGACGTAAAATCTATTTATTTATAGCGAATCAAAAAGTTAGCTACCAAGGATTTTCAGACGCTTACTATTAAACGAATTAATAGTTTCACATGCATATGAATTAGATTGTACCCTTTAATACAATATTTCAATATCTACTCTATCTAATCTATCAATAATACTATCTTCATCTATCTAATCTATCTAATCATCTATCTATCATCTATCTATCTATACTATCTATCTATCTATCTTATCTATCTATCTACTCTATCTATCTTATCTATGCATTTATTTTATCTATTCTATCTATCTATGATTCCTCCCTCCATCTATGTGTCTTCCCTAATATTCTGCTTTTTACTGTATCAAATCTATCTATTTATCTATATCTAATTATCTATCTATTTATCTATCTTCATGTATCTATCTAATCTATCCTTAATCTATTACCATCTATCGATAATATATCTATCATATCTATGTATTCTGTATACTATCTATCTATCTATCATATATATATATCTATCTATCTATCAATATCTATCTATCTAATCATAGAGCTATCTACTCTTACCTATCTTATCTTATATCTATCTTATCTATCTATCTAGTTATCTATCTATCTATTCTAATTTTTGAAAATCTTTACTTTGTGCAAGATATTGACAAGTCTTATCTATCATTTATCTAGTACTAGGTATATCTATTCTAATCTATTCTATCTATCACATTATCCATCTATCTATCTATTATCTATCTATCTATCTTTTTAAATCTATTATCTATCTTTATCTATCTATCTTCTATCTAGTCTCTATCTATCTATCTAGCTATCTATCTATCTATCTATCTATCTACTCTATCTATCTATCTATATAAGTCTTATCTATCTACTCTATTGATCTATCTATCTACTCTATCTATTCTATCTTATCTAATCAATATCTTAACTCTACTCATAAGCTATCTATTCGTATCTATCTATACTCTATCTATCTATCTATCATCATCATCATCATATCTATCTATCTATCTTATCTATCTAATCTATCTTCTATCTACTATTCTATCTATATCTATCTAATATCTATCGATATCCTATCTATCTATCTATCTAATCTATACTATCTATATTATATTATATTATATTACTATATATTATATATATATTATATTCTATATATATATACTTATATATAAGTAAAATATTATATAATAATAAAATAGTACTATCACTCTAATAATAATATCAACAAAAAAAAAAAAAAATAAAACACCAAATAATAAACTAAAACTTAACCTATATATTGTTATTAATATATTATTAGGATATTTTATAACATAAATATTATATAATATATCAATAAATACTAATTTGAAGTTTAATCCCACTTTTAGTTCATATGTGATTAAATTTTGGATTATTAATGCAAATCAACTTGGCTGTCTAATTTTCTGCTATTAAGTATATGAATAATTGATTTTCGAAAGCCCATGTTATTTAGTGTTGTGTATAAAGTTATACGCAAACATTCGGTGTACTCCAGGTGCACGGCGATCTTCAGAAATTCGAGGGAAATTCCCCTCGCATCTGACAATAAAGGCAACGTGCCACATAGTCATTACTTTGTGAGTGGGAATTATATCATTGTGTTCTGTAGTGCTAAAGGTCATAAACTAGCAGTTGGTTAAAATTAGATACAAGCGCCCCTAAAACACTTCTTTTGTACTGCCTCATATTAAATGTGTTTCAGGTTTCGTACGACCGAATTTGTGTATATCTTAAAGTCTCACCCATGAAAATGTGAGACTGAGAATAATTGAAATTGACTCTTCCACTGAGTATCCTCTATTTTCTTGAAAGCTTTAAGTTTATTGACTATTGTTATTTTCACATATGATTAAATACGAATAGTAAAATAAAAATGGCAAATCCAAAATTACAAACTGATGACTTCCAGATTGGGCACCCACTTATTATCTAGTGTGAGAGGTATGGGTTATCAATACTAGACGGACGACATTATTAAAAAAATATTTTTTTCCCTTTAATCGTTTATCTTATCTGCAAAGATATTTTGTTCGTCTCTTAGTAACATTTTTGCTTTTCAAGATACGACTACTAACATAAATCACTTTAGCAGTATATATATAAGTTTTTTATCTATACATATGATATATATATATAATTCTATATAATTTATTGGCATATAAAATATTTATATATTATATTTATATTAAACTAATTGATTGATATATAAATATATATATATATAAGTATATATATATAACTAAATTATATAATTAAAATTATTTGGTTAGTTAATAGAGTGACTATTCGTATAGTTTATATATGATCACTTCCTTTCTGTCATGTTAAAAATAAACGTCAGCTCTAGTCCTCTTTCCCACTTTTTTTCTGACTGATGTTTTACCTTCTGCTAATTCTAAACCTTTTGCACAAATCCTTGCATCTAACTAGACTTTTAACGATTTCGGAGCTATACCACTATCTCCACCTCTTTCACCTCATTCATTGTGATTTCTTCTAAATAAGTAATTTCTCGTTTCTAATTAGTTAATAATGGGAGGGTGCATAGTCCTTACAGCATTTCTCCTATGATCCTCAAACCATGTGCTTTCGAGTTTGAACTCTGCTTTAATAAATTGTTTCGTCTCTACCTATCAACTTCATCCATTTCCTGCTGCTGGAAAGATGAGCTTACTCAACCTACACCTAAAAGATTAGATAACTCCTCAACCATCCAACTATTATAACATCTCATAACCTTTATAATTTTTAAGGTTTTCGAATCTATTATTAAAGAGAATATTTAGAAACATCTTAAATTTTCGAATCTTATCTCAGAGGGAAAGTATGACCTCCGAAAAGACTTCTCACTCTTGGTTTTCTTTCACTTCTCTTTTACTCTCTGTTCTCTCTCTTCTCTTCAGCCTTTCTCTGTGAATCTTTTACTGTTATACTAGACATATCGAAAGCCTTTGACACAATCTTGCACAAACTATGATTTGAAATTAAAATTTCTTCTTACTGTTTCTATCCTTCACTCTGTATGACCTTACCTCTAATTTTCTTTCGTTCTCTCTATAACTGTTGTTGTATTCCTAATTGGGACACATAAAATATGTTTTTTTATACTTCCTTATAAACTTTATTCCTCACTCTATCCACTCGACAATCTTAAACATAATATAGACTTCTAAAGCATAGAACTCAAAGCTTCGTCTATCCTTAATATTCTTTTTATTTCCTTTCCCAGTGATCTTTTTTGGATAGATCATATTGTTTCGCTCACAAAATCAGCTTCTAAGAGGTTGTTTGTACTGTGGCACCTTCAGAATTTCTTCACACCACTTCAGTTACTTGTTCTGTATACGGGCATTGTTCTCCTTTGCATGGAGTATGAGACGCATATCTGGGGTGGTTCCAAACTTGCAATTCTCCTTGAAAAGGACCACCTTACATGTATTCTACTGGTTCTTGTACTCTTATCAACTTTTCTGTTTTAACAGACTTTTCTGTCCTTTTCTGGCAGTCAAGCTGTTGTATCCCTCAGCTTTACTGTCACTAATACAATAAACATTGATTTTCTGAACTTTGCAGTCTTGCAGTCTTATATATCCTCCTTTGGGGGAGAGCTCACGTGACTAGTCTTTCCACACAGTCTCATCATTCATTTTCTGTTCAGTTCTATGATCACAGATTTAACTGTTATGCTTATTCTTAAATGTATTCTAGTGATTATGTCTGGTAGTTTCTAGCATTATAGTTCTTCAAAAGATGTGATTCCTGTTCAGCGAGCTTAGCACTAAAATGGGGAAAGTTTCTGACTGTTCCCGCTTCTGTGGGTTAAAATATCATGCTTCCGAACTTGCATTCTGATTTGGTTAGCTATTTTGTCTGTCTATCAACTTCAGCGTTTCCTTACTGCTAGAAGAGCGCTCATTCAAACTATACAGATAAAAGGAGCCCATCTCAACCCATTGTCCATGTCAAACCATTGTCCTATCTCTTTAACCTCAGTTTCTTTCCAGAATTTTCGAATCTATCCTATACAGGGAGATTTAAAAACATTTGAATATTTTATTATGCCAGATCGCAAGTGTGACCTCGGTAAAGAGCACTTTACTGGTGATCTTCCTTTCCTTCTTTCTGACTTGGGTTTCTGTTCTTCGCCAATTTTGTGAGTCCTTTGTTTTGTTTTAAGAAGTATCGAGACTTTTGATTTCTAAACTTCTCTCCTTCTATAAATATCCTTTTCTCTGTAATTTTGTCCAATTTCCTTTCAGATAGTTCATTAGCAGTTATTAAGAAGGTCACTTGGTATCCTTTAAATCTACTAATAATGGTCTTGCTCTGGATTTTGTTGTATCCCCAACCCTTTTTCTTCTTTCTATAAATGAAAATGATTCAAACTTTCAAAACTCTTTCATTTTGAAGCAAGTTCCACCCAACAGGAAATAACTGAAGAGCGTCTATAAAAAGTTAAAGCTGAATTGGTACTATCTATATTAAAATCATTTATAGATATATATATATAGATATATATATACTATATTATATACTAGTATATATATTATATAATACTATATATATTACTATAGTATGATATATATTATCTAAGGGGTAATATATATACTAATATATATAATATATATTATTATATATTATAATATATATAATAATAATATTATATTAAATTAATATAATTATATTATATATATATATAATATAATATACTATATATATTAATATATATAGTATTATAATTATATATATATATATTATATATATATAATATATGATATATTTATATATTCAACTTAATTATAGAAAATGAAATTTTAATATTATTTTATTCAATTTATGGGTTAAATTAAAAGTTTACATAATATTAAAATTCATAAATGAATAATATAATAATATAATTGGAAAAATAGTTTCACTACTATACTAATAATACTATAAGATACTATACTATAAAATATATAAAAATAAGACTAACAAATAAATAATAAATAATCTATAATAATATAATAAAATAATAATAATAATAATAATAAAAATAATAATTAATAATTAATAATAATAATAATAATAATAATAATAATAATAATAATAATAATAATAATAATAATAATAATAATAAATAATAATAATAATAATAATAAAATATAATTAATATAATAAAAACGAGCGGTAAACAACTCAAAAAATATATGTTTTTTGATACCTATTGTAGTTTTCCTTATTTAATTTACTGGCAAGGCCCACCCATAAAGGGACAAGTACATGAGTAATATTGCATAAGTGGTTCAAACAATAACTAATAACCTAACCTAACCTAACCCAACCTAACCCCTGTGGCGGGTTAGTCCCCCCCATATACAACAAAATCCTATGATGAAGGCCAGAAGTGAAAAAAACTGAAATCAAAATTAACTCAATATAGTTAAGGACAAAATACGGACCCAGGCAGAAAAATTCACTCAATTACTTGCAAACAAACTTTAAAAGCTAACCAAATAAAAGCTAAACACAATATTTATTGGGTTGCCAGCAAATCTCCTTTTTGTTCTCTATTATTCTGCAAGTAAGTAAATAAGATAAAGTGCTAGGGAACACACATTAAAAATAGATAACGCCATTTGATTCATTATATTAACATATAAATTGAATAAAACTTAAAGTAAGTTTTATGCATTTTTAGTGAGTAATACCATTTTTTTTTTTAATTAATTTAATATAAACAATATGAAGTGTGGTAATAATAATAATAATAATAATATAATTAATTAATAATAATAATTAATATAATAATAAATAATGAATAATAATATAATAATTAATAATACATAATAATAATAATAATAATAATAATAATAATAATAATAATAATAATAATAATAATAATAATAATAATAATAATAATAATAATAATAATAATAATAATAATATAATAATAATAATAAAAATAATTAATAATGATATATAAATAATAATAATAATTAAGTAATATAATTATGATAATAAAATAATATGATAATAATAATTATAATAATAAAAATAATAAATAAATAAATAAATAAAGGTTATAAAAGTCCCATTTTCACAGTTATGTGATTGATGAAAATTTTAAAAAATTAAAAAATTAATAAAATTCAATCCCCCGCCCTTCCCCATTATATTCAAAATTCATTTAATAGGTAAAAATTATATAAAGTTTCTCTTAAATATAAAAATATAGTTCTCATTTTTCTATATATTTTTGTAGAAAAACTTAAAAAACCAATATTTGAATTTCCATACCTTTATTTTTTAATCATCTTGTATTTTCTGTTATTTGATTTCAAAACGCTAGGAAATAGTGGAAAGCTCTGGTGTTTAATTTTAAACTAGTATATATATATATATATACGGTATATATATATATATATATATATATAATATATATATATTATATATATAATATATATATATATATATAGTATCTACTATATATTACAATATGAATATTATACATATTATATATTTAATCATATATATATATCATATATATATTATATATATATATATATTACGATACCTAGGTGCGGCAACAATAAACATCCTTTTGCACAAGATGCATAAAACACGCGATGATCTTGAACAATCTTTATTTCTATTGTAATGTAGGTAAATATCTTAAGTTAATGTTGTTACACAGTTGTGAAATTCATACATCAGATAGGTGCCGACCCCCCACTGTCCATACACTGATAAGCCGATTTTTTGAGCGTTTGTAGCATGACCCTTACCAGCCCATAGCAGTGAGGGTATGTTGGCAATCCATTGGGCCCTGATTGTTGGCTTCAGGCTGACTAGGATCCTCGGACTCAGATGTCGAGAATAAACCCTACCAGAAAGAGTCAAGACAAGGGGCCAAAATCGGAAGGAGTGGGCTGGCCGACATCCAAATCGTAATGCAGATGAGCGCTCGGAAATTGTCTTTCAAAAACAGCCATCGTGCCCTCGAAATGTGACACGTTACTTCCAGCCGTTGAAACCAAATGTTCCCTAAGTCTAATTCATCGAGAAGTGGCAAAAAATATTCGCCACGATGGTACCACATCGTCTAAATTCACTGTTTCAGTTACCTCATTTTCCTCAAAAAACCAATTTGCAATTATCCCCGCGGAGGAAATTGCACACTACACTGTAACCTATGTGAATGCATGGGCCGTTGATGCAAATGGCTCGGAGGATTAGTTGTCCATCCATAGCGACATGTTCTGTTTGTGACGCACTCCATTCAAGTGAAATGAGCCCATCACTCGAAACACAATGAAGTCCCCCAGGAACGTTTGCGAGAAAGCTCACATACCGCTCCTCCGGCGCAAATGAAAGTCGCGTTCGGAGAGTTCCTGCAAAATCACCAACTTTTGCAGATGGTAAATTTATTAACCGGTCTTTTGAAGATTGTTACCTCACTGAAAAGATCGGACTATTCCAAGGGCAAAAACGAATGTTTGTGCGCAGAAACGCGTGGCGATTGCCAAGACTTGACGCTCCTCCTGCCCCAATATTGCTCTGGGGAATCTGATGGGACAGAGGACCCCAGTCCGTCGTCTTTGTCGCACTCCGGTTTAGTTGACGTAGTGACTATATTACAATCGAACTTCCGGTCCTGGACAGAGACCCAACGGGGCTGATTGAAGCCATTACGAAGGCCGCTGCGGTTACGATCACAGATCCGTTCGAAGAAGTAGGCCTCGACGGCAACACGCACGCTTCCACACTGTTCAATGCATCGATTGCGCGACGACGATGATAGGGAAAAACTTTTGAACCACGCAGTCATGTGAGTTTGAGGATGCCACGCTACTCCGCTCCGAACCCCTACAACCTCTTGGGCACGCGCATTTCAAATAAGAAAGTTATGTTGCCGCACTCGTTATATATATATATATATATATATATATTATATATATATATAGTGATATATACTATATATATATATTATATATATATATATTATATATCTATTAAATATATATATATTTTGTTATCATATATATATATCAGCCACATGAATAACTAAAATTGTTAATTTATTTAATTCCCTCCATAATCAGTTGTCTACCATTTAACTTAAATTAATTTACAGACTTAAATTAATCGAAAATGAAATACCACATGATTAATACAGATTTATTCATTGTGTAATATATATTTTTAATGATTAATACAGATTTTACATTCATATATATTGACTTTCAATATATAAATAGAACGTTTAAAATCGGTAAACATGTTTTTTTTTTTATCCTAAAATAAACTCTTTAAATGCGTTAGTGAATCAAGAATATCATTAAGTAATGTTTTTTTTTTTTTTTTGCTTTTTCCTCTTTTTTTTTGGAGAAACGCTATTAATTAAGTACAATATTAATTAATATGATTCTGAAATTAAATATTTCATCCTTTTTATTTTTTATCATAAAATATATATTTTTGTTATTAAATACCAGAAATTGATTCTTTAAATTTATTAATCGGTTTTTTTTATGATACTTCTTTAATTGAATAACACTATTCATTACATTATGTATTAAAATACTAAATACAAATGTTGAAATCGATATTGAATCATATGCAGCGATAATACAAAAACCTTTATATATTTATTCTAGTGAAATCATGGTTTGTTTTTTTATGCGAATGTGTGATGATTTAGGTGTGTGTGTATTGCATGTGTAGGTTGTGGATCTGTGCGAGTGATGTGTGTGTGGGTGGCGTGTGCGTGTGCAGGTGCTACGGTCTGCTTTGGGTTGTGTTAGTTGTGAAGCTGTGGACGTGACGTGCGTGAGATGTGTGTTGGAGTATGCTAAGTGCGTGCACGGTTGCGCTGCCGTCGTGCGCTGCGTAGGTGCGTGTACGTGTGTTGTGTGAACGTGTGTGCAAGTGTTCATGCTGTATTGTGTGTGTGTGCATTCGTGTGATGTGTAGTAGTGTGTGGCACCCCATTGTGTCTGCGTGTGAGGACTTTTGAAGCAGGGTCGTTGCCTATGACGTTTGAAAGTGTTAAGACATCCTTCCAAAATTTTATCTTATATTTCCTGAAAAATTTCAGTGATCTTGAACTGTCACATTCAAATATATTTACTTATTTATCTATATTATTATAAAAAGAATCTCAAAATAGTTATTAACTTATGATAGTAGATAATTAATAATAATAATAACAATAATAATTAATAATAATACACTTAAATAATGGGTTGATATTCAAATAACATAATAACAAATAACAACTCAATAATAATCATTAATAAAATAAGTTACATAATAATGAATAATGAATAAATCTTAATTGATATGTAAATAATAATAATAATAAGTAATAAAAATAAATATCATAATTAATAATAATATATATTTGATAATTGATGACTCAAGCTTTTAAATTTAATAATTAATGACATAAATAATAATGAAAATAAACATTTCTGTAAATTTTTCAGTGCTAATACATCAATAATAATAATAATATCAATATAATACTAAAATTAAATAATACTACAAAAAAACAATATTACATCAACTTATATAAGAAGGAAAGGTATAATGCTTAAAATTTTGATAAATAGTATTAATAATATAATAATGAATAAATAATAATAATATTAATATAATAAATTAACAGTAATAAGATAGAACATTGTTATTACCAGAAAACGTGATGAACAAATTTGAAATAATTAAGATACTGAACGATTTTAGCTTCTGAAGAATTGTATTTTCTAGTTAAATCTTTTATATCTTTCATTTAAAAGATTTCCAAATCTTCAACAATATATATATATATATATAATATTTATATTAATATATATATATATTATATATAATATAATATATAATATATATACTTATATTTATATATTATATATTATATAAGAAATATATAGTAGATATATAGTATATATATATTATATACTATATATTTATTATATATATACTATATATATAATCATAATCTTCACTTATATATAATATAAAAATTAAATCTTTTTAATATATATATATAATTATAGCTTATATATATATATATATTATGATAGATATATATTAATATAATATATAGTATATATAATAATATATATATATAGATATATATAATAATATATATATATATATATATTATATATATATATATATATTATAAATATAATGCTAGCAGATCACCGGGAGAGTAATTTGGCCACAGCGCCGGAGAGCCGGGTCGGAGACATGAAAATTGTTAACTCCGGCCCGTGACGAAATGAAATTTTCACTTTTACTTACTTTATATATATATATATATATAGATATACTATATATATATATATATATATCATATTATATATAATATTATGATATATATATTATATTTGATATATAATACATAATATTATATATATAATATATTATATATATATATATATACTATATTAATATATATATAATATATATATATATACTTATATATCATATACATTACTATATCAAACTACTTCATATAATATACTATATATATACATATATTATATATATATAATATATTATACTACTATAATGATATAATATATACTGATATATAATACTAAACTAATATATATATATATTTATATATATATATATCATATCAAGAAGGGGACCCTAAGCAGGCAATTATCATGCACTTCTCGTCTTGAATCCTAAGAGTAGTCAACTGCCTGAAACGATACACTCCTTGAAAGAGCACTAAATGTTAGTAGGATCATCACCAATTAGCCTACAACTTAGGTAACTGAAATTCAAACACCCCCCACCCCTTGACTCAAATTTGCCAATACACAAGCTTATCACGAGAAAATATGTAGAAACAAGTGATGACTGAATTCACTCATATTATTATGGCTGCAAAGGCATCATAGAGCAACGAAAAAATTGCAAATATACTATATATTCTTCAACATTCGAAAACATTCAATCTAGAGTACTCTCTAAATGCAAATCATTGGAAGCTAATGAGAATATAATTAGATTGCTCCAACCATTTGAAGAATTAACTAACATGAACCGCGAGTGAGTGATGAATGTTTACGATTCTTTGTATACCGCAGTTTAAGTGCATTTGCAAACCATATTGTAGCAAAAAACTTGGAAGCGATAGCGGTGTAAATACTATGAAAGATGAACTTTTAAATTCTGATACTGAACGTTTTGTACACCATTAAAGAGAAAAACCTTTATGTACTTGCAACAAGTTACTAAAGCCACCAATACACAATTCAGCTCCCTTTGCTATTATTGTCGAATTAAAATAAAATTTATGCTCAATGAAGAAGTGAAACTTTTTATAAAAGCTAAAGAAATGATTACATTAAGTTCAAGATTCTTTGCATGAACAACGATGAGTGATCAAAATGGATCAGTCCATACAGATGCACCATGAAGAGAACTGAAAAATGAAACCGGCAGATATTGAGAGCAAAACTCCATTCAATTTTCTGGGAAGGGTGATTTATGACCCTGGCTACAAAGAAAAATCAGTCAGCAAGAAAATGACAAATATTCAGATTACCCAATCAAACCCAAGTGAACTGATCACAAAGGAGAAAAGTAAAATGCAAACGTTAGAAGCAGAAGTGAAGAGAAAACAACATAAATTAAGAAATCTAATTCAAACTACTGATGATAGAAATATATATAGCGCAACCACTTTGGGGAAACGAAACATCGGATGCTGATACCACATGGTATGGTGGAAAGAAAGACAAACGCTCTTCATCCTGATTGCAATCTTACTGAGATATAGCCTAGGAAATATCCTTCTATTGCTCCCCTTCAAGATGTATTGAGCTAGGAGAATGGTTTTAGGCCAAAACAGGAAATATTCATACAAGTACAAAGGATCGCATTTCTCCACACTACGCTGATCAGCTCCTATACTTCTTCATCATATTTAAGGGCCATTGACTTATTAACAGATTAGAGAATCGGTTTACCGTAAATAGCAACTGCATAAGCTATTTACACTCTTGCCTTCATGACTTTGTGTGTAACAATATAGATTGTAATCTTTCTCTCCAGAAAAAATTCTATTTGGATTACTCGTATACAGTATCGATACAGCTGTACATTGCAAATTTTATAATATATATATACATATTATATAATATTTATATATATATATAATATATATATATATATTATATTCATATTATATATATATTATATAGTATATATATAAACCACTATATATACTATATAATTATATAAGATTATTTATTATATAATACTATATTATATATATATATAACGTATATACTAATATATATTATATAATATATATTGACTATATATATATATTATATATATATAATATATATATATTATATATATAATATATATATATATTTATATAACATTTATATAATAGATATACTTCATTATATCTATATATATATATATTATCATATATATATATATGATATACTATATATATATTATATATATATATTATATCAGTATATTATATATATATTTAATATGATATAATATTATATATAACTATAAATATAAATATATATATATATATATTATATTTATAATAATATAATATTATAGGATATATATATATATATATATAATATATATAATTATAATATATATATAATACTATATATTATAATGATATATATATATATTATATATATATATATACTAATTTCAGTTATATACTATATATATTATAATATATATATATATATATATAATATATAATATATACTATATATATACTCACTATTTTATATATATATTAGCTATATATAACTAATATATAATTATATAATATATATCTTATTAATATAGTATCATAATATATAATATATATATATATAATCTATATATAAATTATATTATATACATATATATATTATATATATGATATATAATATATATAATATACTATACTATATTATAATTACGTATTTATAAAGCTTAGAATGTGAGTAAAGTTAGAGAAAGAGATACTATATATATAATATATACTACTATATACCTAGCATATCACTCTCATAAAGATTTTATATGTTAGTTTCTTGAACACACCTCCTTACAATAAATTTAAGGATTGAAGGAAATACTATTATCATAAATTTTTCTAGTCTGTTTGGCAGATATCGGCATGGTAGTTACAAAGTTCTTTTAAGCCAATGTCTCATTTACCGTAGTTCTGTTATTGCATTTTAAGGTAGATTCATCAGAAACGTGTATTTTTGTTGGTACGGTGTAGGTTAATTTGCTGGATAATCAACCCTTTTTAATGTTAGGTTTATCATGAAATAAGAGTTAATTTGTAGGAATGTTGTAGTTACTATAGCGATAGTTCATAAATAGTGTGGTGGGGTTGAGTTATGTTGGTGTTGTTGTTGAGTAATATTGGAGGGTATTAGTTTGCTTAATATTATCACGTACAAAAACCCCCAAAAAATATTTAAAAACAAATTTACAATTTTTTTTTTTTAACCCCCAAAAGAAAACCTATGTTATGGGGGGGGGGGGAAATTCAAAGTTGCATGTTAGCATACAGTAATTGCCAAGAAAATATTCTCATTATTAACGCTCAAGATTTATAACATTTTTTTTTCAAAACTCACTCAGTGCTCAGATTTTTCTTCATTAATATCTGCAACCTTCGTGGTCTCTAGCCGGAAGCCGGAGATTCCCTTTAAAAAGGGCAGGACCCTGGCCAACACTGGAGCCGTAGCCGGAGATCCGGTGCATCTATAATATATATATATATTATACTATATATATATATATATATTAAGATAATATATACTATATATATTACTTAATTATATATTATATACCTATAATATATATATAAAGCGCTGATTGGTGAACCAAGCGCTGCATTTTTACATGATTAGAAATGACGATATGAAGAATAAATTTGTATTTAGGGTTTATGGAACGTGCAACCAGGCGATGACACGGATTATGGGAAGATTGTGGCAATGTGTTAGATATGTATAGACTTGGTGGTAGGCTTCTGAATGCAATCAAATGTATGAATAGTGAAGCGTGTGTAAGTAAATAGAGTTGATGGGTAAAAATCTTAGATTATTTTATATGTTATCAACGTTCACAATCCTCTTAGTCATCGTCCCCCGATTGTTATTTAATTTATGGTATATGGACGGGGTATGAAAGAATTAGACGGTCGGGCGATGCAGGGAAGTGTTAGATTGATGAAGATGAAAGAGAGCTGGAAGGTGCCCTGCTTACTTGCTATCCGAGAGGAAGTGTTGACGAGGATTCGGTAGTTGGGCTTTGGCATGGGATGTTGTTAAACAAAGCGGCAATTTGAAAGCAATGTAGTAAGAGGTTATGTAGTGAGCGAGGGAGTCAGCCGGTTGATAATTAAGGTTAGATGACGTGATCAACTGCGAACAAGTATCTGAGTTTAAATATTAATATTAGGAAATATGTTGGAAATGAAAAGAGCGACGATGAATGATGTATAGCAAAGTTAGTGTTGCGTAATAGAAGTGGCTTGCGTGCAATGAAATAGAGTATTATAGCATGATGCGCATGTTGGTGCCTGTGATTACTGGTATAGTATGAAACTATAGTCTGCAAAAAAGAGGTATAGACCCTCTAGGACAAAGCGTCAAATGGAAATCTTAGGGCGTGGTAGGTGTGAGAGTATTTAGATAAAATTGGGACAATGAACGCATTTGGGAGTTGTTAGTACGTTGAAGACACTGGAAGACAGTAAATGGAGAATAAACGAAAGTACAGAATTGAGCATGGTTTGGTTCTACTGCATTGCGCACACGCCATACCGAAGATATATATATATATAACGAGTATCGGTGCGTTCTAATGGCGCTGATTAGATTATAGGGGGTCGCAGCAACTGTGCCTCTGGGAACATCGCAGGACCGATGGAATGTTCTCAGACTGGCGGGTCCGACCGTCGAAGCGAGACGGAAAACCAAGACAAAGTTGCGCATATTAAGGATACAATCGAAAGAGTCTCCGGTCAGGTCAAGAAGGGAGCGCATTGCGCAGATCTGCCAGCTGGAGCGAAGAGATCGGAACTATACTGTGACATATGATATGCAACATTGAGCACTGTGTCTCGAGAAGAATAATAGATGATGTCTTCTGGGTGTGGGTGATTCAATCGTCAGTCTCTTACACCACGAGAGATTGTTATTTCCGCTCTCCCC
>JABUQX010042454.1:45000-66695 GCA_015478945.1 Trachelipus rathkii | reverse complement strand
CCGCAAATAGAATGGGTCAAGTGAACTCGGAACAAGTATACGGAACATTTTATAAGCCTTTTGTCCTTATGACCATAAGAACCCTATCACAAACTAGCGCTTGCGGTATACCAGAGAGCCAGTACCACCCACGATTGAGAGGCAGTAACTTCCATACGGGCGGATTACTTTTTGAGGCTTTTCCGCTTCGTATAGCCTGAGAGCAGACTAGGAAGAGAAAAAAAGTCTCGCAGTCTAAACATAACTCCCAGTTTCTTTGAGCCCGCCCTACAAGCACGTTGTTGATTGTGATAGGTTTGCGCTGAAGACAATTTTTGTTTGATGTTGGAAAGTCTTTGATCCGAATAGGCATGTTTAATATTATTGTCAACTTTTATCTTTTTGATTATTAAAACTATCAAACCGGGAGACGACGAGACACCGCTATGAAAACCAGAGATAGTAAGTTAGAACGATGCTGTCCTTCAGAAGGAGGACGATATTGTCAGAAGTTGAGTTTTTATCGAGGAGATTTAGATTGTCATGCGACGCAGAAAGTGTAGTGTAGCTGAAGCAGAACGGGTTGACGATACATCGGCCGGAAATTCTATTCTCTTCAGTCGGCATGATTCAGCGAGAAATAGAATCGGCAAAATTATGACGAAAGAGGCTATTAATATCTACTTAAGAAGAAGATAATTTAGAAAGCGAGTTTCGAGAATTGAATAATGAGTTGAAGAATGAAGGGTCGAGTCATCAGCATAATAGCTGAATAGAGCTAGCATGTATTGCAGGTGACGATAGATCATTATGAAACAGCACACGGAATAAAGTATGGAGATCAAGACACGAACAGAAGGAACAATACTATTAGACCAGAAAAAGGAGAAGTCAACGTCGCTGTCCGCATCACCATACACAGCCAGATAATTGGAGCGAATACTTGATCAAAGAAAACTAGCACAATATGGTAAAGATACAAAGAGAAGGAGGACTAACGCAAAGGAGGGGAGCTTCGGACGAGAGTGAGACCCAAGCTGTGCCATAAACACACTAAATGACATCGCGATACTAAAACACCCCGTTTTAAATACCGGATCAAAATTATCAGTCTTTTGAGGGATTAAGGGATGTCAAGCGCCACCACATGACAAAGTCTCACGGCTCGTAAAGTTCTGGAAGAGCGGAAAAACCTGGATTAATCTGTAAGATAGGAAACAGTGATAATTCTCGACCAGTAAAATCCGCTCGCCTACGCAGAGCGGCAACGCCGGAACAAGCTCGTACTGGCGATGGAAAAGAAGTGAATGAGATTCCTGATTTTCCAAGATGAAGTTTGAGAAGAGTGTTCAAAGATCTTAGATAGAATAGACAGAGTAAGTTCCGAGTATAGGGCGATGTTGGCAAGGCATCAGATGCGCGCCCTTCCTTTTTTCGGAATAGGTTGGACATGTGCGTCTTCCCAACTACTGAGGGAAAGTGTTAGTATTGAAGACAGTAGGATATAGTTGATACGCAGGGGCGGGGATAGGCACGGAAGCACCCAATCAGGCCAATCACAAAAACGATCAGGGAGGAATTCGCTTCGATCTCCTTGAGGGAACCCGCGCTTCCTATCCCATTATCGTTCGTAGGTCTTATTTCAAGTTTATGAGCATCCAATTGCAAGCCGATCAAAATGTAATATCAACAGGAAAGACAATAGGACAGCGATGCTGAAGAGGAGAATGACGAGGAGGATGAGGAATGACCAGAATCGACCAGGGTTGAAGTTAGGGATGAGAAAATAAGGAGGACGCCGAAGAGATCTGGCCTTGTATTCAGATGTTGGAAGAATTAGCATAACAATTAGAATTACCATCAGAATTACGAATAAGAGCGAGGAAAGTTACAGATTTAACAGAAGTTGTTAGTAAGATTAGTTTTTTTGGCTTAAGAAGGCCAGAAATAGAATTTTGTCAAGTAGGTATAAAACCTAAAGGAGGTTAGCGCTAACTTTCGTTTGATGAAAGCCTGCTTAGCCTGTCGAAGAGTATCCTGCAATAAATAATATTCGAATTTCTATTACTGAATGAAAATTCAGCTAAATAGAGTGATAGACAGAACGATGAATTTTTCCACTCCGATACGTCACGCTGTCCTCCCGCTACTGATATGGCAAGAGTTAACAAGTTTCACGAATCGAACCAATTAGGCATTAATGCGGAGAGAACAGAATCTTAGTCCGTAAAGCAAGGAGATGTAATCCATGCTCATTAGTATAAGTAAGCAAATCACCTATCGACGATTGACAGCATTCCCACTCTATCGGCACGACAGTCAGATCAGCGTCACCAGAGACATAAGCAGATCACCCTTCGACCAATTGGGCTTGACTCCAAATTATAGTTTAGCCGTAGAATCGCAACGCAAGGGAACGCTCACCAACGGGCGCAGGTTCAAACATGCCTAGAAAGAAAAACACGCAGTAAGGAGGGCAGGATGGTGGTAAGCTGTTGGAACAAGAGTAAAGTATTATTAATAATGGAAGAGGTAAATAAAAGTGGTTGGGTGGTAGCAGGGATTTACACCATTATACGGTCAGCGAAGGTGGTTACTTTATGAGAGAGAAGGAGCTAGCTAGCGTAGAACATAGGTCAAGTGGTGTGTCAAAGAATTTGGTTAGGGAACGAAAAATCCTTGCGAACTGCTGTTATAATGATACATATATATTATATAATTATATTATAATATATATATAAGTAACTACCTCTCTACAAACGTAACTAACTGAACGTAATGTACAAATACTATTATACTCAAATATTATACTATATATATTATGTTCTATCTATTAAAGTCTGTGTAACGAGTTCTACAATTATATTATTATATATGTTGACGATATTTCGGGGGGGCTGGCTTCCTATGTAATATGAACTGATTTTGGTGGGCTTTTCGGTGTTTATTGTAGGATCGGTTATTGATGCGTAAAGTGTCGTATGAAGTGCGCCTTATGAAAAGAGTTATTAATTATTTGGGGGCAAGAAACAAAAAGAGGGGGATCGGTTTTCTGAACCGCACGTTTTCTCCGCCCATTAGTAGAGGGCGCGGAAGAGGAGGGGAATCTTAAAAGATATAATAGTGTGTTCTTGAACGGTACGTTATGGGCCATTTTGTGGGTAGGGTCGGAGTCTTGGCGTAGAATTGGTGCTTCCATCACATCCAGATGATCCTGAATGGAGAGAATTTTGTTTCCTCATGCAGGTGTTGGATAAGGGGTGGTTTTTAAATGATCGCCAGTATTTTTTTTTCTTGGTAATTTTTATTTATAGTAGATGGTGGTTAGAGGGATACCAGACTATGATCTATAGTTAATTGTAGTTCCTGAAAATTGTTTGTATGTAGTTGTAGTGTGGTTGTTTCGTTGCTGAAGCTGGGTGCTGTGATAGAGTTCGTAGGATATTAATTATTTGTCCTGCTGTATTTAGTGAGTGTTTGAATGTGCAGTCATTCTAACGGCGATGGGTGTCGGAGGGTTTACTTCCAAGTATTATAGTGTTTTTTTGTTTAGGGATGATGAAATGGAAGTTATATATATATATATATATATATATATATATATATATAGTATAGTATATATATATAATATATATATATAACTATATAGTATATATATATATATTATACATATATCATACTATATATCATATATATATATATTAATATATAATTTTTATATATATATATTATACTATATTATATATATATATATATTATATAGTTAAATATATATATATACTATATATATATATAATATCAGTTATATTCCTTGGTTCTTTTCACGATTTTTTTAATATATATAATTATATATCTATATCATATATGAATAGTATATATATATATATATATACGTTATTATATAATAATATATAATATTATATTAGGTACTATATACTAGTTATCATTATCTCTAATTTATAAATATATCTTGAGCAAAATAATATCAATTAATAATATCAGAACGTCCGCTCATGTCAACACATTAAAAGCATACATCATTCAACTACGTAAAAAAATTATAAAAAAAAACTAATAAACTTTGAAACTAATTCCACAGTGTGTACTATTCCTTCACGGAATTTAATTCAATCTTCACCACTAAAAAGAAAAAAAAAGAATGACGATTGGACATATAAGAAAGGTGTTGGGAAGGTCTAAATTGAAAAAGATTTAACACGCAATTAACGTTAATCAAATCACAGCATTTTTGATTGAAGTTCTTTGTCCTCGATTCCCGCCATCCAATTATTATCCCTTCTCTCCGTAGATGTGGTTCTATTCAAAGTAATTTTATTATCGAAGTCAATTCAACGCATTTTTTCACAGAACAATTTTAAATCGTATTATTTAATCTTTAATGGCGACTGTTCTCTCCGAACTCCAATATTGAATAAGAACTACGACCATGTTTTTTTATTAAAAAAAAGTTTTTGGAATAAAGATACCACTTAAAAAACTTTTCTTTACCATTATTAATTTATCCTGAAATGGAGCAGTCCTTTTTTTTCATATAATCTTGAAAACTTTAAACAATATTCAGAAACCAGTCAAGTACCAGTGAAAGCTCCCGGAATCGTCAAGTGTCAGAAGATTTTTCTTTAATTCCTGTTTTTTTCTTCTTAATTAAATAAAAATTGAATGGGGATCAAAATCAGACATTGGAGCAGCAGTTTTTCAGTGGAATAAAAACTTATAAATACAGAACATGTTATTTCATGATAAGTGAGAAACATTGTTTTGACACTTTCTTTACTGAGAGTGAGCCTTTCTGAAAAGAGCAAGTGTCATTCCATTAGAGTCTACCTGAGTCAAGACGGCTGTCACAAGCGAAATGTCTCCCTTTGTCAAATCCGAAATTAAAATCAATTTAAAAATTTTAATTTACATTCCCTTTGAACTTTGACGCTTTTGTATGATAAAATCAAATTTTTTTTTTAATTAAGCAAGAGTACAACCCTTTTTCCAAAAACACTTGGACGAATTTTAAATCAGACGTGTATGTAAATTCTTAATAATTTAGAAGGAAAAAAAATTATCTTTTCTGAAAAGGTATGTCTTATAAAAATGTTTGTAAATTCTTCCATCCTAATTTATAGCCTTTTTTAAAATTTAAATTGTTTTTTCACGAGACTTCTATTTAACAACTGCCAAAAAAAAATCCTAAAATATCCTTGAATTATTTTTGGCCGTCCTTTTTTTTTTTTTTTTTTTTTTTTTTTTAAGGAAAAGTTTAAAATGGCACATCACAAGAATAAAATTTAAAAGCAAATGCGAAATTCTCCAAATAAAGACAATAAAAGTTGTCCGATTTTACTACAAGTGAATAGACTAGTACATTACTTAAGTGAAAACGATAAATATATAAAAGAATTCTGATAATTTGTTATTTTAATATTTATTATTGAGTACTTTTCTTGAAAACTTTTTGGAAATCCTTAATTAATAATTTTTATGCATATTATAGAATTAAAGCAGTTTACTCGCTGCTGTAATGGTGTCTGTGTTGTAAAATTTCTTAAATTGATTTTTTTTTAAAACTGGGGAGTGGACGTTAGACTCGTTATATATTATTGCCAAAATAGCCTTCGACTTACTCTTAATGGAAAATGACATTAAATTAAAATTAAAAACACAGCCATTTGAGCAAAGAAACAAAACCGAATTCGAGAAATTATCAAGAGAGGTTCTTGAGACCCATTTCCACATTGCAAACAAAATTAGGTCAACGTAATTTTCAAAGCAACTGATATGCAGAAAGATAGATTGTGTAATTCAGTGCTCTCTGTGAAAGTGCGCGACTCAGAGATAAATAACACCATTACTCAGCTGTTTAGTGGTCTACTCATATCTAGATACGCCGTAGACATCTTTCTTTTATATAGAGACCATGAGGAGGGAATTGTAGGGCTGTTCCTTTTTCGGACGAACGGCGGGGCTGATAGAGAGCAGCTCCTGCCTTCACCAGGAGTAATCATCTGTACAGATGTACCGATATTATTCAATGTGGTGACTCTGTGATTGCATTTGGAGTATCTTGTTGAGATAGACATTAATCGAAGCCACTTATCATCGTAAGGACATAGTAATGTGTCGAGGACGCGCATGGCGCTCTACGGTCGTACGCGCAGACTTCTTGTTGGTGGCAGCATCAGGCACTTACTTTTTTACAACACTTAAGGAAAATTAAATTATCAATCCTAGAAATACTGCGATATAGTACGCGTTGACAGCTGAATATGTACAAAATAGTTCTGGTGACATGTCAAAATTAAAGTAGTGACAGGATAGAGGTCACTTATTATCCATTAGACTACACAACCCAAGTGTTAAGATAACACTTTTATGAACAAAGCATCTCATGAACTTTTTCATAAGTTTGCTCTCGCTTAGGTCATGACTTGAGAGCAACGTGGCAAAGCTCTGACAGGAGGATAAGAAAGATCAACAGATATTATGACAGATGCGAGATCTGCGAACGATAATAATTGGCGAGTAAATGTAGAGATAGGTTCTATAACAAAGTTGACTTTGAATGTAAGCTAGACCTATCAGCAACAGAAACTGCCCATTAACGACATTGGTCCACTGACGATGGACAAGAAGAGCATGTGTGATAGCTATGGTCTGAATACATCGGGTATGAAACGACGGCGCAGGGTTATTTAGTCAGCCAAGATGTTTAAGTATTGGCTACCGTTGTCGCAAAACGAATATTCGTGAGAGTTGATGAGGCGGTTTACATGCGAGTGCTAGAGCCTTTCCAAACGGCACTTTAATAGCTAGTCGACTATCAAAAAACTATTCTGATAAGCTTCTATGATACAAAAATGATGGAGCGACGGTACCAAGCAAGCTGGTTAAGGAGAGTATCGCTGCTTGAGTATGACTTGCAGACACACGAGATGAAACTACGTATGGCTATCAGATTAAAAAGATAATTAATGGCTGAAAGGATACCCCAGGCCCTCTCCGTCAGTATGAACACACGAGTACTCAGCTTATACTCCAGTGCGCTATGCAAGTAGATGAACAAGTGAATGTATGCCGATGCTCGGTAGTGATTTTCGCACACGGCTGAGGAGGCATAGTTAGATTACGATCGCCGCGTGAGTCATGAGAGAGAAGTAAAATCTCTCGTGCAATGCGCAGACATGAGAGGTTCGCAACAGTGTCGATTGTTTAAGGCCTGGCCATATGTAGAAATGATCGCACAAGATAGGACGTCACACGTAAGAGAGTTTGTACTCTTCACATGTCCGGAGCGGTAGAGCATTCACGAACGACCATTGGAAAGCTCCAGCCGTTCTGGCTGAGATAAGGCTTACAGCTAATACTGCCGGCGCTTTAATCCACTAAGTCATCCGACCTGTCCCCCAAGAAAGAACGGCTTCAACTTAGCTAACTTACCTCAATCTACTGACGACTTACTACTACTAATACTACTACCTCTACTACTAAAGAATAATAACAATCATATAATAATAATAATAATAATAATAATAAATATAATAATAATAATAATAATAAGATAATAATAGATAATAATAATTCATTTATATAAAATAAATTAATTAGGATGTATCTGAAGCCATGCCAAATAATGAAGATGTTTAGTTTTTTTTTTTTTACGTTTTTTTTTTTTTTTTTTTGGTAACAATGGGAAGATATATAGACCTTTCTAAACGGTTCTGACTGCCTGTTTTAGATTAAGTGTGCAAATTGTTTTAAGGTGTTTAAATGCTTAACAACTAAATTGCTACAATATGGAGCAGCCTGTATTAGTATTAGGCGATCTAAGGTGCAGTTTTGGTTTTGTATACGTTTTATTTCGCTTTTTTACTTGTTAGTCTTACATACATCCACCTTCCTTCGAGATTGAGGCTCTGCCCGTAAGCATATATATATAATATATATATATAAATATATACTATATAAATATATATATCCATATATATAATAATATATACTATATATCATATATATATATATATTCCTATATTATATATACTACATTCTATATACTATATTATAATAATTTATATATAACTATATTAATTATATATATATACAATATATTTTATATTATATATCAGAGGCGACTCCTGCACTCGTGGCTACTCGGTGCTCAGCACGAGTTGAACATTATAGAAAGATCTAATTTGCAATTTCACAAATGTTATCGAATAATATTTTCATATTTTTCTTGCGAAAGTTGGTCAAATAACTATTATTCATTAATAAATATAAAAGATTAATCAAAAATTGAAGCGAAAAAGGGAAGAATAGACGCTATCAAATAATGCTCTTTTTAAACATGAAAAGCATTAAAAATAAGGACTAATCCGTGCCCAAAGGAAAAGGCGGATAAGGTATCTGTGAAATGATTGACACCCAATCATTTTTTTTTAATAAATACTGTTATATATAAATGATTTTGTTTGATTATCTATACCATATATAAATAATATTTTTATAATAAAAAAATATTTAACTAAAACACATGAAAAAAATATTTAAATATTACTAAACATAATTTAAAGTCTTAAGGAATAAATGATAATTTGAAATATTATATAAAAGTTTTAACGTGAAGTTCTATGCAAATAAAAGAAAGACATTTACATAGAAAAATATTTAATAAGAGGAAACTCAAGTATAGTTATATATCTCATATATATTATATACTCATATATTGATAATATTAGTACTATTATATACTATAATACTATATATATATAATATATATATTATATATAATATAATATATATATTAATATACTACTATTACCAGAGAGGAAAAGAGAGAGGAGAGAGAGAGCAGAGAGAGGAGAGTGAGAGAGAGGAAGAGAGAGGGCACCGAGCAGTAAAGAAGTTAATAGAGTCGCCACTCGCATATATAGTATATATATAATATATATATATATATATAAATATATATATAGTATATTAATTAAGTATATATTATTATCACCTATATATATATATATATACTTATTATATACTACTAATATATATATATAATATATAATATATATATATATATATATAATATATACAGTACATATGAAAGTGCATATGAATAATGATAGGGATGGTGGCTTTCGTAACTGATGAACCATGAATTTAGGGAGGAGTGTATCGGGAGGGAAGCACTTCGAAAATCGCAACAACACTTTGCACGGGATGAAGAAATGATAATGATAATGAAATGTGTGTGGGTTTTGATGAAATGCAGAAGGAATAGGTACTTTGGGAATGAGGTCATTAGTAGGGATGGAGGTACGGGCTAAGACGTGAGAAAGTTTGAAACGAATGCGTAAATCTGAAGGTATATGATGAAATTAACTGGTGCAGATGATCAAGAGCGGAGAGTATGGTGAATTATGGTTGGATTTAGAACTGTTGGTGTAAATTCGAAGTGAGGTTGTGTGGGATATAGAATGGGAATAAGAGCCTTATATAATGGAGTAAGATTTTGGGGGATTAAAGAAGCGGTAACTGTAGGAATTATAGGGGAATTAAGTTTATGTCGAGTGTTGTCGGGAAAGATATATGCTGGCTATTTGGTCGAAAGGGTGCGTCCGCAGTGACTTTGAAAGGTCTGATTCGTGAACGAACAAGGTATTTTTTAGAAGTCGGTAGAGGATAATGTGGAATACAAATCCTTTAACATTGAATTAGCAACTGATTCGAGAAAATGAACAAGAAAATAAGCAATAAAATTGTATTTAGTTTTTAGGGATTTGCAGCAAGCAAGCATATAATAGGATTAAAATGGAAGCTCTATATATGGCAGGTGTTATTGATAATGATATATGGTGTTTGATGGTAAGCTCTGAATCATAATCAGATTCAAGTTGTTTCAAGTATTGGCGTACAAGTTAGGAACAAATAAGAGTTGAAAGGTGTTGGTTAATATTTAATAGCGGAGTGAGGCACGGATGTGCTATGTCTCCATGGTTAATTCATTTGTAATGGATGTATGTTATGAGAGAATTAGAGGTGCGGGTGGTAGGGGATGGTGTTAGAGTGTTAGATTAATGGAAGAAAGTGGAGGGTGTCTTACCTATTATATGTGGATTGATTTGGTTTTGTGTGAAGAGAGTTTGAGAGGAATGGTACATGGATTTGTCTGAAAAGAAATTGTTTGGAAAGTTAACAGTAGATAAGAGTGGTTATGTATTGTGAGTGAAGAACAGTCCTCGGTGTTGAAGTTACTTACGAATTTTGAGGAACAGCTGGAACAGCTGTCTGAGTTTAAATATTTAGGCATATATGTTGAATGAAAAGGGAATGGCATGATGCAGAGCCGAGTGTAGTAAAAAAGTTGTAAATGGCAGGAAGGTGGGCTGGTGCAATTAATCGTTGGTGAATGTAAAAGGGACTAAGTCTAAAGATGCGCTATAGGGTCTTACATGAAGGTTGTTTTTAGAATAATGATAATGCTTGGAAATAAATTATACCCACAAACCAATGATTACCCTAAGATACACCCCTTAATGTTCGTAGTCAAAAGCTAAACAGTACGGAGTAAACGACACTTGCTAGTTTTTTCCCTTCAAAGAAACGGAATAACGATAACGGAATTACTTTTTCTGAGTAACGGAAGTAACCGGTAACGGAATTACTTTTTTGGGTAACGATGCCCACCTCTGTATTATATAATATATATATATAATATATATCATATATAGTATATATCTATATATATATAGTAAAACTATTTATCATATATAGTATATATATATAGTTATATATAATATAATTATAATTATATATTATATATTATTATTCTGATACTATTTTTGGTCTTATAATTATTTATCTCACGCCGAAAATTGAGAAATCATCTTTTATTGCATCTCATAATTGTGGCACATGCAGACTGCTAATCTAATTGTATTCGTGAGCAAGTAAATAGTATCAGCATTCTCTAAACTCGTTCAACCCTTAAACTGAATTACTTTACATGAGAAAAAGGTAAAGGAAAAAAATGTTAAAGAAATTCTTTATTAGCATTATCATAAACTGCACAAAAATAATTCTTAAAATAAGCTTTAATATCTTCATTTTATGATGATTTTTATTTGGCTGTTTAGTTAAAGTGAAGGTGGTAAAAGGAGGCATGGGATCAGGGTGTTGAAAATTATAAGCAAGAGCAAAAGGGGTAATCAATTCCGATTTAGTTTCTTACTCTTCTCTTTTTTACTCGCTTCTTGTAAAGAATAAAAGGAGACAGAGTCTTCTGAGATAAGCAAGGTAATGTGAATTAAATTTAATTAAAAATAAGTCCGGTTTTATCTTTTCATAACCGACTATAAAGAAAACGGTGCATAGAGACAGGATTGCAGAGTCGGAGACGGAACCGGATCCGACAGACACAAGTTTTTACTGGAGCAGGAGCCGGAACCGGAACCGGAGCCGGAGACGGAGCCGGATGCAACCAGATTAAAATAATTATTGGTTTCAACCGAAGACAAACCTGGTAATTATAAAAAACTGTTTTAACTGTAAAATAAAGATTCTAAAGTCGGATCCAAAGCAAGAGCACGATAATAATAAAATGATGGAGTCAGATCGGGAACTGAATCCAGAGACGGATCCGGAGCTGGTGTTGAAGCCATCAAAAATGTTTACTTGTAAATAGCATTAAAAAATTACCCTTCTAGTACCTTTTTTTTTTTTTACACCAACGCTCACGGTCAGAGCCCTAATCAAGATGGGGGTGTAAAAATGTTGATAAATAGATAAATAAAAGCAATTAAACCTTTTGTTTTGCTCTTCTATCTCTATTATTTTATTGCATTTGTTCCTTTTTTTTCATCTTTGTTCTGTGCTCCATTTCACAATGGATGCGATTGAGCACGAAATGTTATTGTTCCTCTGAGTTATGAGATTAAAAGCTTCGAAATCCATTTAAATACTGACACTCCAGTTTTATAACCATTCAAATAAATCACTTCCCTTCTAATATAAAACTTATTCTCATTTTCTTTTCTTTCTTCGTTTTTTCTCTTCATTCACCCTTTCCTCTTCTCATTCGTTTTTAAATAAATTAAATAAAAATTCTATATATGCAACTTTCATGCACTTGATTTAAAATTAAGACAACGCAATTAACATAACCATGTAGAACCTGGTTATTTATTATTATTATTATTATTATTATTATTATTATTATTATTATTATTATTATTATTATTATTATTATTATTATTATTATTATTATTTTATTAATTATTATTATTATTATTATTTTATATTATTATTATTATTATTATTATTATATAATTATTATTAATTCACATTATTATTTAATTACATAAATGCATTTTGTACTTATTATTATTCTAATGTTTAGATATATCATTATCTTTATCATTATCATAACATAAAGTTCGATTTTAATTTTTCGTGTTGTGCATTTTGCAGATTTATTGGGATATATTGTGAGGGCTTTATCATATCTCACATTATATATATATATATATATATATATATATATATATATATCATATTATTATTATATATCTATATATATATTATAATATATATATAATATACCTAATTCTCCAGGTTTATTTTATTTCTAAATTTATAAACATGAAACGGAAAAGGACCAATATAATAGAATACTTATTATAAAATTATATCAAGTATATATATATATTATACTTAGTGTAGATCCATAATTTTATTAGGTTTACCCTTGAGATTCGCTTGATAGTCCCTATTGTTTTTGGCCTCAACTTACTCGTATGAGGCATTCTTTCAGGACTTCCTGAGAAACTGTTTAAATTTAATTATTTATTAGTTTAGTTGCACACGCGTATAATATATATTTCCATTATATATTTATAATGTTTAAAAAAAATCTCTAAACCACATAAAACCAAACCATATAATAATTGCCACATTGGTAAGATTTTCTTATTTATAAAACCGTAAGAAACTATTCAAAAGCTTTCGTCAATAATGATAAATTTGAAACTCTCTCAGTTTCACAGTGTTCTTATTCAAAACTAAAGCCTTATTTAAGAATATATTGAATTTTTAAGACTCTCGGAACTGCTCTAGCGACATTATATTTACCAACATAGGGCACTTAGTGTTAGGAAATCGATACTATATAAAATGTTGGTTTTGAGTTTCTGTTTTTTATAAATAGCTTTAGAAATATTAAATTACTTGTTTCAATTAATGAGATGTTTCGCTGGTGAGCAGCAAAGGACCGAAAGGCTCTAGCAGGTGAAGGGATGTAAAGGATAGCCTATTTAACTATTTGTGCATTGGTATGGGAATGGGATAAACACCACAACACTCAGCATCTCAGACACACAAATTCATTCGCCATTCATCACCATTCCAAAAACTACAATTAGTACCCACCCCACAATTTGATTAAATACAACCTTTTAAGATTTCGCATTTAAAATCTACACAAACTGCTATTCATCAATTTCACTAGGATTATGCCAACCATACAAATAAACAACAACACTTACTAAAACAGATCATCCTATTTAACCCCAATACCACAACCAACACACCATAAAACAACACTTACCACAAACCACATCATCCTCACCCGCCTCTAATTCTATCTTCCTCAAGCACTCTCTTTCCACAAGCCTACCCAATCTGCACACTACACCTAATCCCACTCAAGCATATACAACTATAAATAAGCCAGCCAACGATTGCAACACATATACATCAGGTGAAACCAATGGGACATTGCCGGACGACTCTACCAATACAAATATGATTAATCAAATGACAACGGCAAACTCCTCTTCACCCTCTCACTCGCTCCTCCCTTATATCACAAAAAACATATAAACAAATGACCAACCGCAACAACTTCTTTACCATTCCCTTCTCAGTCTAAGAACACGTTTGTTCCCTTCCCCGTTTTACCTCTAATGTCTTTCAAAGACACCCCTCCATATAAAAATTTAAATAATCATTTGGGAGACATAACACATCTCGCTCACCCACTAATTTGGACATAAAACTCTCATTTCACTCCATTGTCTTACAACACCTTCAACTATCTGCATACATTTCTGTTTTCCTTCAGACCACACAACACGTATTATCATAAAAACCCCTTCCCCAGCTTCCCTAAATCTTCCATCGGCTGTTGCAAGTTCCATAAAACCTAAATACCCTTTTTTCCTTCTCTTCTTTTCTCATTTATGTTACCACCTTCTCGGTGAAAATTGATCTAAGAACATCTCTACCACTCTAAATGCATTGTTTCACCAATCATCACTTAACTTACTCTTTTAACCAAAATATTCAGCATATATCTTCCCACAAACTCAACATAAGATTAATTCCACTAAGGTTTTCCCCATATCTCCTTACCCTTATATAAGGGTGCAGTATATTATAATATATAATATATATATATATAATATATAGTAATATATATATAATATATATATATATATAATATATATATAAATATAATAATACAGTATATATAAATAATAGTATATAATGAATATATATATATATATATATATTATATATATATATGTATATTATATATTAATATATAATATATATATATATAATATAAATATATATATATGAAAACGGTATTAAATATATATATATATATATATATATAAAATATATAAATATATAGTATATTATAATCATATATATATAATTATAATATAATATATATAATATTAATATTGGGGTGGTACCGGAACTGAAATTTTGTTCCGGCCCCGGAACGGAAATTTTGGGTTCCGGCGGAACGCGAATTAACCGGAATACACCACCAAAAAAAATTCCGGCTGGAACCGGAATTTTATAATCTATTTCCTTTAGCTATACAGAAATGTAAAAAAAATTCTATAAACTTTCAATATAAAAATCTTTTATATATAATAAATATATATATATATATATATATATATATATACACACACACACTATTCTTACAGCCAATAATAAAATTAAAAAGTGTATATTTCTATATCTATTAATAGACTATAAAATGTTATCGATATATATATATTATATAATATATATATACTACCGGTATATATATAATATATATAATAAATATATATATATATATTAGAATATATATATTATATATATATATACATTATATATATATATATATATAGAGTATAAATATATATATAATTTAAATATATAGTAATATATAATATATAGATATATAATATAATAAGTTATATATATAATATAATATATATATATCATATAATATATATAAATATATAATATAATATTATATAAGAGAGAGAGAGAGAGAGAGAGAGAGAGAGGAGAGAGAGAAGATTTTTATTCATCCTGATTGTAAAGATGTCATAAGATAGATAACTGGACACAAAATTAATTTTAACTTGATCGTTCGAAACATTTTTTCTTCATATTAACCAGCCAAGATTAATCAGTTAAATAATGCCCCCAAAAAAGATAAAAACTTGGTAAGTTTCTAGTTCAACGCAAACATTAATACAACGCACTTCATAACATATGGACAAAGTCGATGCACCGAAAGAAATCCTGGAAGGATCAAAATTTGGATAGTGAAGGGAGAATCTTGTATTTTAGACCGACTGGACACCCAAAATAGCGGAAAGAATCGGAAGCCCGGCAAACAAGTGATCTTGAAGAATTTCTTCCCCAAAAATTTGCATAGTCAATGACCCTATCAAAGGCAGTTTCTTGCAGAAAATATAAAGTTATTGCAATAATTCTTAATTACTTAATGTTTGACCAACACTTGTTGCCACTTCAAGCCAAATATCTTATTTCTAGTAGAAAATTTTTTTTGTGAGAAAGTTATGGTACCAACTTCATACAGCAAATTGAGATCAGCAGTAATTCGAGAAGTTATTCTAAGGCTGATCAAGATATCACTTACTACGATATATGGAGCTAAATATTCAAACGACGTCATTTATTGTCTTTAAACTACTCACGCCTTTAAGAGCAGTTGAAAAATTGGACATCGTATCCATTTGGCAATATATATATATATATATTATATACTATAAAGATATATATATATATAGATATATATTATATATAATATAATAATATATATTAATTATATATTATTAATACAATATAATAATATATATATATATGGATTTTAAAGTTAATTAGAGCAGTATCTTATTATCCTATATTTTTGAGATATTTGAGTAAACTTTATTTCACTAATACTGTAGGTATGTAATACACTGGTATGAATCACACAGGCTAGCTTAATTGTCTCCAATGTTATATAATTGGTTAAATAAGGCACATCCAGCAATTTTTTTAATTATAAGTACATTGTAGGCCGTTTATTTTGTAGGATTTATTCATCTTCGATCGAAACGGAAACCGGGAAAAAAAACTGCAATCCGGTACAAACCTCTAATATATATATAATTATATACTTATAATAATATAATAATATATACTAATATATATATATATAATATAATATTTATATAAAATATATAATATTATTATATAACATAATATATAATATATATAATATATACTATATATTATAATAAATATACTAATGATATAAGTGTTCTCCGGTCTCTGCCACAAATTTTAAATTTTTGTTGAGCCAAGAAAATTAGAGGCTAAAAATTATGTCCACCGACGATCTTCTTGCCCTATAATACTCAACTTCAAATTTACATGTAAACGAGTGTTATAAACCTTCTAACGAAAAGGCCCAAATATCTGCTCTAATAGTTTAAAGTAAGTCATAATAGACTATTTAAATTTGACAACGTTAAGAACATTGCTGTACTGTCCAAATTTAGTCCCTAACCATTTATAGCTTTAAAGTGAGTGATTTTAAATTCAGCGCAAGAAATACATTATTTGAAATGGAATTCCGCTACAGATTTTCATCAAAAAAGGCATGTGTTTCTACAGTTTACACCACATAAGGGAATCTTAAACTTTGATAATTTAATAATTTAGTCTTAAATTCCTCAATATTTTAAAAGGTCAGTAAATTACAGGTAAATAAAGTTAAATACAATGAGATTTACGATAACGAACCTAATTTTCGAAAATAATAATAAAAATTCCTATTTTTAGAATTTATTCGTAAAAATGCAAAAGTGAAAATTTTCTCATATTTTTAGATTCATCGGTTTTTAATTGTATTCACATTATAGTTAATATAGTTAATTTATATATATAAATAATATATAATATAATATTAATATATATATATATATATATATATATTATATAATAATATATTATATAATGATATATATATATATAAGATAAAGATATTGTAATAAGTATATCACAGTTGTAGTACGAATGCAAGAACTTCAATAAATGTAATTAAAGTTATTAGCCATCATTAAACAATATGAAAAGAGCTTAAATTCTCTTCGAAGTATATTTTTACTGAAACCTCTTTAATCTAGCATACACTAGAATGCCCTGAAGGTTTTTTTTTTTTTTTTCGAGATGGAGCCATCCAAATAGGCATTTTCATATTTGGTATGACTAGATGGTCAAGTCAAGCGACATCAGATTCATCCTATCTTGAAAAAAAAATATAAAACGGAAAATTCAAAAAATAAAAGAGCAAATATTTTTAATTTATGTACGCATATTTTTTTTTTAGTTGTTTTTTTATTTTTATTTTTTTTTTATTTTTTTTAGTTTTTTTTTTTTACCGCAGCCAAGACACTAATACATAAATGTGATTCTTACTCACGTAAGGAACTGGAATCCTAGTCTCATTATCTTGTATCCAAATTCCTAGAAGTGATAAATATTTATTTATTAAATAATTTTGAAATACTTAATAGATATATTTTATAACTCCAGAAAAAATAAAAAATGGGATTCTCAGATTAAAAACTAAAAAAATAGATACAATGGCGAGAATATATTAAATTTCGTTAGTATATAAAAGTCTAAGATTTGTTAAAGGCAACTTTCATTTAAAAATAAAGAAAAAATCACATATTATAACACCACTGCATCTGCTCATATCCATATTTTTACAGTAAAATAGGAAATTGAAAGTCATATTTCTATACGTTAGGATAAATATAATTTTTCTGTATGAAATAAATATTTTCATATTATATTTTTTTTAATTCCTTACAGAAAGATCCACGCTGAGGGTCGGACATTGAAAATGATACGGGCCGAAGTTCGAACTTTTCTGCAACAGCAGAATATCCGGCTGGACAGCCGGATACATTCATCATATATATATTATATATCTCTAATATTATGATATTTTTTTTTTTTTTAGTAGTAATAGTTTAGTGTTATATAAAGTATACCATATATATATTACTATATAATATTACTAATAACAAATACATATATATAAAATATAATTGATAAGAATTGGTGAGACAGCAATGTAACTAAGCCAAGGGGAGGGGTATAATACGCATAACAACACAACACGCATCAGGCGCGCTGCCAAAACGCTGCGTGACCTACTTGAGGACGCATTACTCACCACCCAGTCGTCAACAAACTCCCGTTCCATCCCTGTTTAATCAATAGTCGCCAATTAAAAGGGCAAAGAAAGTAACTACCTCCTTAAACAAGTATCGTGCCAAAGATATGAGGCCTAGTCCTTCCAATTACATCCAGCAAAGGCTTGAATAGTAAAAGATAAAAACAAAACACTGTTCCATACAGGCAATGGATGAGAAGCGAATTTCAATTTCATCCATGACGATATACTATATTATTATATATAATATAATATACTATATATATTATAATTATATATATATAATATATTATATATATATATATAAAATAAATATATATATATATAATATTAATATATAATATATAAACTATATAAGTATATACGGTTATTATATATATATATAAAGTAATATATATAATATATAGTATATATATAATAATATATATAAATATAGTATATATATATGATATATAGTATATATTATATAAACTAAGCTCCTCTAATGGAGCAAGGGTGAGAGGTGTAGCAAATTACCGCAAAGATGGGGAACTTTCCTTGACGAGATGCTCAAGATAAGGGAGACGAATGAACGTACGGCAATCATGAAAGTATGATAGTGAAAGAGAAGGGAATGCATTCCATGACTACCTTTGAGTACTTCCAAGACTGACATAGATGATAAGTCTGGGCTCAGAGAGGAGAGAGAAAGAAAAGATAAGAAAGTTGCGTACAAAGGAAAAGGCGTGGGAGCAAACGAATCCTTTCTCAAGGAAGAGGAAATGCCATTAAGAAGAAAGAAGACAAGAAGAAGAAAAGAAGAAGAAAAAGGAGCTTTGGAAGAGCTTGTCCATGTAACGCGGATTTATAGAGAGTGTGCCAAAGTTCGACGGGTGGCAGACATGAGGATGGAGTGGTGGTGGCAGAAGTCTGTGATAAACCTTCTTTAAAGTGAGCTGTGGCGCCAGCGGAACCACCACCTACCACGAAGCAACCACCAAAACAACACAACAAAGAATTGAGGCCAAGACTCATACAACGGCGAACGACCTTATAAAGAGAAGACAAGCAACTAGGTGGCGTAAAGAAATTCCGAGGCGCCTCAGAACATCCACCCTCTCTTAGAAGCTGTTTAGAAAGAGAAGTAAATGTGATCATCCCAAGAAAGATCAGGAGAAAATCGAAACCCCAACAAGTTAATGTCTTAGTCAAGATCATTGAAAGAACCTCTTCTTTAAGTAAATCCAATTCAATTGTTTCAAAGGTTTCAATTGTTTGTTTTAGATTTGTTAGAGTTGTGTGGAAGATTATGTCGAAAAGAAAGAAAAAGGACTTATGAACAATTAGAACAACTAAATAAGTATATATATATAATAATATACTAATATATATATATATATATATAATACTATATATATATTATATATATATAATAAATATATATAAGTATATACTATATCGGTATATATATATTATATATATATGATATATATATATATATAATATAAATAATATATATATAAAATATAGTATATAAAATAATAATATATATATACTAATACGTATAATATATAATAATATATAATATATATACGGTATACTCATACGATATATATATATATAATATATATATATTATGATATATAATATAATCATATATATATATATATATAATATTATATATATTATAAATAATATATATATATATATACTATAACTACTATTATATATATATCATATGATTATATATAAATACCGGTATATATATATACTATTATAATATATAATATATATATATAATATATATATATATAATATATACATATATAATATAATAATATATATAACTATAATATATATATATGGATGTACCGATAGTATCGTATCGGTAGTATCGGCCATTTTTTTTTGTATCGTATCTGGATGTATATGGCCGAAACTTGGCCGATACTTCTTACTTTTTGGTGAAACATTATGAGAAGACTTTTTAAGATTCATAACAATTTAATGTTAAATATATAAAAACTCCCAAAAAGACACATTAATTAATCCGACGGTGAACAACTCTAGAATGCATTAATAGCGATACGAGGAGCTTGCACTCACGCGTGACAAAAAAAAAAAAAGATTCACAGCAGTGGAAGCCGCCTTTCAGCTAACCTGGAAACAGCACTGAATAGTGACGAGGTGCTTTTTTAGCAAAGTAACACCACTGAGACAAATAAACTACTCGAAAGAGCTAAAACGTAGACCCGAAGATCTGAATGTAGACTTTGATAAGTTCAGATGGCGAGAATTGCATTGACATCTCATTCACCTTCAAAGAATGCACGACAAGGAACCTCACGAAAAAAACTTCGAAGAGACAATCATCAAGAGAAAGATAATTCATTGCCTAAATATTGTGGTGATCATAGGCTCAACGAACACTGGAGATGGCTGCCTACAGAAGAGAAATCCTTTCATGTGGTCATGACAATGGCCAAGGGTTTCCATTATCAAATCAGTGCTTCAAGCAAATTTTATCGCCCTCCCTCATCATCCGAGAGCATTTTAGCCGTAGGTGGGAACTGTAAAACACCTCAAAAAAGAAACAGGCCTTCTCTCCCAGATATACTATGTTTCATTCACTGCAACTCACCACACTATTTGATTTGAGTGTTGAATGGTATCTATCTTTATCTAATACGTTAGTACCGTATATATATTAATTAATTTTATTTTTTTTTTTTTTTTTTTTATTATGTCTTTTCAGCTGACTAGCGTTTTTTTCTTTTGTCTTTTCAGCTGATTTATTGAAACATCTTTCATTTATTTTTTATTCTTTATATTGTAGTTATTAAAATAGGGTGGTGCCCGACAATCTCTTGCCACATGATCCCTTCTCGAGCAAGTTTAAGTTTAATGATAATTTTTGGGTAAGATTTAGCTGCAGTAAGAAGCATAAAGAAATTAAATAAAATCACAGACACTATTATTCATATATACGAACTTTAATAAAATAAACATTGATAATAAAGAACCTCTTGTTCAAGTATCACAAAAAATGCAGAAGCAAACTTTTTCAAGATTTATTCCAAAATACAGGAGATTAATATGATATATATCATATAATATATATATAATAAAATCATATATATATTATATATATAGTATATATATATATATATATATATATATA
>JABUQX010042454.1:0-35000 GCA_015478945.1 Trachelipus rathkii | reverse complement strand
AATATATATTTAAATATATAGATATAATATATTATATATAATATATATATATAATATTATTATATATATATATATAATATATATTTCAGAAAGTTTGGCAGAAAAATCGTGGCGGGGGACCATTTTAATAAGGTCCGAACATTCATCCCGTCCAGTCAATGTGACCCTTCGAGGAAGGTCCCTGGGTTTTATCGGGTCTACTGGAGATATCGCTGATTGGCCAGGTCTATCGTGAAATTCAGCGAATTTATTTTATCAGTATCAAAATGGACTTTCTTTTACGGTTGAGTGAGCCAAAGCGTCAAACGCAAAGGGAGAATATTCCACATTCTCCATCTCTGAAAGGTTCTAAACCCAGTCAACTATATTGCTAAGCAAATGTTTTAATTATATATATATATATATATATATTATATAACTAAATATATATCATAATATATATATATATATATATTATATATAACTCATATATTCTTACTACTATATATAATATATATATATCATATATATATATATATATATATATATATATATATATATATATATAATTTCATGCAGCAGAAATAATCGGGTTATATTTTTTTAGTACATTTTAGCTTAACAAAAAATAAAACACCAACATCACATACAGTAAAAAATGTTTGTTTTTGTTTTCTTTAAACAAAAAGGCTCTTGCCATAAAAGAAAAAGCTTTCATTGCCTAGCTTTAAAAAGGAAAAAAAATTAAAAGAAATTCAATGTTAGTTAATTAGATTTATAAACTACTAAAAAAATAAGCTTGTGATCAAGTTTTTGAGGAGCAGGTTCTGTAAAACTAATTTCATTCCTCTATATTCTAGAAGCTTATATTAACTTTTTTTTGGATAGAGGGGAGGATATCTTGGAATGACTCTCCATTCTTTATCGTGTATGATCAGTTTTGATATTGGGTAGAAAGGTTTCAAAGTTCCATTTTATAAAAGGTATCCGCGTGACACTATACAAACGAGAATTGGAAGATACAACATGCCCGCTCATTATTTTAACAGTCCGCACTTACATTCTGAAGGGCTTTGTCTTTCTCTTCGAGTTGTGTATTGGCTTTGAGTAACTGCTCCTGCACCTGATCGAGATCATTTTCAATCTGCTGCATTTTCTTTTGAAGAGCGTGAACCTCCTCCTCGGCCTATATATTACGCGCAAACAAAAGAAAAAAAAAACATAAATAAGCTTTGAGCTAAATTTGAGCGTCTGGTGGCTAAGTACTTACATTCTGTAAGGCCTTATCTTTTTCTTCAAGTTTATTATTGGCCTGAGTTAGCTGCTCCTGTACTAGATCTAATTCATTCTCTATCTGCTGCATCTTCTTCTGGAGGCTTCGAACCTCCTCTTCAGCCTAATAGAAACTTGTAATGTGAGTAAAGCAAGGAAACTATTTGAATACCAATAGAAGAAGATGGATAGATTTGAAAAAAAAGATTGAGTCGATGTCATGTTGTCGGGACAAAATAAAGTTGCTTATTAAAACACATCCGACGTCTTTTCCTAAGAATTAAACACTTACCGTACGTTCAAAAGAGTCTAAATGCAAATGATTATTTGCAGTTAGAAGGAAGAGCTTCCACAGTTTCATCTAATTGGGACCTATATCCAAATAAATGGTCGACAGGAAAATGGGTCAAAGAAAGGGGGCCGACATTTGTAAAAAAAAAAAAAAAATCTGGTTATTTAGAGTTTCTCGAACGAGTGCAACAAAACTTAACTTAACTTAACTTAAAACAACCTATCCTAACGCTTGCGGCGGGCTGTACTGGAAATGTTTTTAATGTTGTGTCGACCCTTTTTCTTGGCGACCCATTTTCCTGTCCACCATTTGGGATAGTCCCCCTAAATAGTCCTCAAACTGTTGCATCTTTTTCCGAAATTTGTTGATTTTGTCCTCAGCCTAAATTGTTTTGGTGAGTTAAGGAAATATATATATATATATATATATATTATATATATATCATATATATATATATATATATATATATTATATATAATATATATTATAATATAATATATATATATATTATATAAAATATATATATAATATATATATATATATATTAGTAAATAGTACGTGCATCTCTATTTTGATATATATATATATTATATATATATAATATAATATTATTTATATAATATTATATATTATTATATATATATATATAATATATTATATATATATAAATATAAATAGAATAATATAATATATATATATATATATATTATATATACTATATATATATTAATATATTATATATATATATTATATATATATAATATATATATATTAAATATAATATCGTCGTGCACAAGAAGGGTGACAGATCCCAAAATTTGAATTATGAGAGGTGAGTGAAATTTTGTTTGTCCATAAATTTAGATATTTGTATTCCAACTTCATTCAAACTACATACAGACTTGATTACAGCTGCAACCTAACGTTATTGCACAGGATCTTTGATACTCCTATAATTTATTAACTAATAAAAATCAGAAATAGTAAATTTTGAGTTGTGTCGCTCTTTTGCACCAAAGAAATTTATGAAAGGGGGTTGGTTTCCTTTCATGTTTTTGGGGTAGAAAAAACAAACCCCTAATTAATTTGGCCCAACCATTTATACTTATCTGAGAAAACTAAAAAGTTTTAGTAGTTTACCAGAAAACATTATATATATATATATATATATATTATATATATATATAGTATAATTATATATATATATATATATATATTATATATTATAATATATATATATTACTATATATATATATATATTGATGAAATACTGCTCTAAATAAACCGCAGCTCAATATGTATTTATAAAATTACTCCTTGGGTGATTCTTCACTTATCATGATTATCCTGGTAAGTGAAGAATCACTCAAGGAGTAATTTTATCAATATATATAGTAGTATTCACCGCTTTTGACCGATGCCACCCTTTTCGATAGGGAGGAATAGAGGTATCGGTCTGAAACTTAAAATATAATCTATTGAGGTGTTAAGCTCGATACCGACGAGTTTTCCAAGTCGCTAGAGTATTAATAGGGGGTACCTCCCCCGTGAGCGAACGCTAAATATTGGCTTACGCCCTTGTTGCTGCTTCCGATCGGGTGAGATTAGGCCTAAATGGTTACCCATTCGAGCGTGATGACGTAATCTCGTCGTAGACGAGATTACGTCCCCCTGCGTCCCCCCGTAAGGGGAGACGCCGCCCAATTAAAAAATTAAATTGATCGTAAAAGTCTGAAATTTGAATACGAAGAATCGATTCCCGAAGGGAATCGATTCTGAGTCGAAAACGATTCCTGCAAGGAATCGTTTTCTACCCATTCCAACTCCGGCTCCGACTCCGGCTCCGACTCCTGCTCCGGCTCAGCCTCTGAGTCCGATATATATCTACATGCGGTTTAGGAGTTATCATATTCGGGCTAAATTTGGAGGGGTGTTATATGGTAACGTAACCTCGTCGTAGACGATTTTACGTCCCCTTGGGTCCCCGAAGGGGGACCCCAACCCCTTAAAAAAACGAAATGTTCGTAGAAGGTTGAAATTTGGTGAGAGGATTCAGAGTGTAATTTCTAGAAAGAGTTGGTATCGGAAAATTCTGAGGAGTGGATCGGCACCGGTGCTGGCTCGATTTCGAGGGTTGCCGACGCAGAGTTAATAAACATTCGTATAACAACACAATGTGGGTGTCTTTATATATGTTATTGGGTCTGTAGATTTCGAAAATAATGGTTTCAGAATCGTCAAGAAAAATAAATAAAAATAAATTAATATAAAA
The DNA here is from genome assembly GCA_015478945.1 of Trachelipus rathkii. Lineage (NCBI taxonomy): Eukaryota > Metazoa > Arthropoda > Malacostraca > Isopoda > Trachelipodidae > Trachelipus > Trachelipus rathkii. The sequence goes on along the minus strand of JABUQX010042454.1, from coordinate 31,185 downwards.
TTTCTTATTCTTTTTTTGTTTATAACTTTTACAAAATTTACTTTTTTACATACCCTAAAGCAGTAGTAAATCAGGGTTTAAATCAAACCACTCCTCAGCCCTTTCCGTGATCATATTGATTCAAGTCATTATTTTTTAACTAAAAATGTTTAGCGTTTACGTAAATCGTAAATCGTAAATCGTAAATCGTAAATCAAACTTGCCCTCCCTCCTATCCATCCGTGATCTTATTGATCTATATTATCTATTGATTCAAGTCATATATTTTTACTAAAATTGTCATTTTTACATACCCTAAAATCAGTTTAAATCAGTAAATCAATCCATCAATCCAACCACCCCTCCTGTCCAGTCGTGATCTATGGATCTATTTGATTTATTGATCTATTGATCTATGATTTCAAGTCATATTTTTTAGTTAAATTGTTCATGTTTTAAATACCCTAAATCAGTTTAAATCAGTAAATCAAACCACCCAACCTTACACTCCTGTCCAACCATGATCTACTGATTCTATTGATTCAGGTCAATTTTTACTAAAATTATCATGTTTTACATACCGCTAAATCAGTAAAATCAGTAAATCAAACCGGCCATACCACCATTCCCCACATCATCCATGATCTATAATCTATTGATCTATTGATCGATTGATCTATTGATTTCAAGTCACATTTCGAGTATCATTTTGGCATAAACATAACATAAAAACAAATTCTTTATACATTGCATCAACGAATATAGCTAACGTAGCAAATTGTTTTCACATTAATTTATAGCTTACTTAGCATCATCGAAACTATGAATATAACCAACAAAAAAATGGACAAACCTGACACGCTTTAAACATGAATAAACTTTAAACGTTAACAAAGTTTCCACACTTAACAACAGTAAAGTAACTAACATAGCATTACAAAGAGTAACCTATTTCACACTTTGTCATGCATATCTCTAACATACAAGGTTAATTTATATTAACATGGTAATATATTACTAAAATTTATCACAACTGACGTTAATTATCATACTGATTCAACGAATATACTCTAACTAATAAAGTTTCACATCAAGAGTAACATAGCGGTAACAATGAACTAAAAATAAGTACAAGACAAACCTAACACAACTTACACACGAATAAACTTTAACATTAACAAATTCCACACTTAACACAAAGGTAAAGTAACTAACATTGCATGCAAAACGTACCTATCATATTTTTCAAGCATATCTCTAACATATTAACGTTAATTTACACTAACACAGAAACATTTAGCAAAAAATGTATCATAACCTTGTCCGATTATCATACAGACCAACGAATATTATGCTAACGTAACAAGTTTTCACATTATCACAGTAATATTAAAAAAAAATTATCATAACCTTGTCTAATTATCATATAGACCATCGAATAACTGTAAACATACAAAGTTTTATCCAACATACATAAAATAATTCTTGATACAATATCATAGTAAATTGTAATAGTTTATTAATTTTAAAGCAGTAAATCAGTAAATCAAACCATCAACCCCTCCGTACCCTCCTACCATGACCTTTGATCTATTGATCTATTGATTCAGGTCACATATCGAGTATTCATTTCGGATAAACATAGTACAAAAATAAGCTTTATTTATATACTAACCAACGAATATATGCTACGTAAAACATTGTTTTCACATTAATAAAGCTAACATAGCATTACCAGAACTAAGAATATAATGAGCAATGGCAAAACCTAACACACCTTACGCACGAATAAACTACTAACATTAAAAAAGTTCCATTAGCTCTAAACAACAGTAAAGTACCTAGCACAGCGTACAAAAACGTAATCTATTCATTTTTTGAACATATCTCTAACATATCATGTTAATTTTACATTAACACTATCTGATACGTCGCATTTCGAGTAGTGCGAGTTGCGAGAAACATACATAAAATGAGTTCTTTAATACAACCAGCGAATATATGCTAACAAAACAATTGTTTTCACATTAATAAAGCAACATAGCATCATATGAACTAAGAAAATAATGTACAACGGACAAACCTAACACAACCTACGTTAATTACTGTTAACATTACAAAGACTAATTTCCACACTTAATTACCAGTAAGTAACGAACATTTCATACAAAAACGCTAACTATTCGTGCTTTTCCAAGCATATCTTCTAAGCATATCAAAGTTAAATTTTACATTGACACAAGTAATATTTAACAAAAAATTTATTCATAACCTTTGTCTAATTATATACAGACCCTCGAATAACTGTAAACATAACAAGTTTTATCCAAACATAAATAAAAATAAGTTCTTGAACAAAATATCATAGTAAATTGTTAATAGTTTACTGGCATTTTAAAGGAGTTAAATCATAAATCCAGTAAACAAAACATCAACCCCTCCCTTACCCTGCGCCACCATTGACTTTTTATCGTTTTTGCATCTATGATCGGTTCAGCATATCGAGTATCGATTTCGGATAAATATGCTACAAAAATGAGGATCTTTATATACTTAACCCAGGAATATATGCTAACGTAAACATTTTTTCACATTAATAAAGTTAAAATAGCATTCATATGAACTAAGAAAAATAATGTACAACGACAAAACCTAACACAACTCACGTCTAAAAAAAACAGTTAACATTAACAAAGTTCCACACTTAATACAGATAAAGTAACTAACATTGCCATACCAAACGAAACTATTTCATACCTTTTCAAGCACATCTCTAATATATTAAAATTAATTTTACATTGACACAGTAAGATTTACAAAAATTTATCATTACCTTCTCTAATTATCATATAGACCATCGATAACTGTAAACATAAAAGTTTTCCAAACATAACATAAAAATAAGTCTTTATAAATATCATAGTAAATTGTAATAGTTACTGATTTTAAAGCAGTAAATCAGTAAATCAGTAAAATCAAACAATCAAACCCTCCCTCCATGACCTTTTGAATCTATGACTAGTTGATCTATTGATTATTGTTCCGGTCATATTTCGAGTATCATTTCGGCTAAACAAACACAAAAATAAGTTCTTTATATACTAACCATCGAATATATGCTAACGTAACAAAGTTTTTACATTAATAAAGCTAACATAAAATAACCTGAACTAAGAATATAATGTACAACGACAAACCTAACACACCATACATCCGAATAAACTACTAACATTAACAAACTTCCGCACTTAACATCAGTAAAGTACCTAACACTGTACAAAACGTAACCTAATCATACTTTTTCAAGCATATCTCAACATATCATGTTAATTTACATTAACATCGTAATATTGAAAAAAATTAGCATATCCCTGTCTAATCATCATACTGACAGCGAATATTAATACTAACTTACCAAATTTTTACATCAACTTCGTAATATTTAACAAAAATTCATCATAACCTCGTCTAAATATCATAATCCCCAACGAATAATTGCAAACATAACAAAGTGTTAACCAAACATAACGTAAAAAGTAACAAATTTTATCTTGATATAAACATAAAAAATAAGTTCTTTGAATAAAATATCACAGTAAGCCGATTGTTTACTGATTTTAAAACAGTAAACAGTAATCAGTAAATCAAACCACCATCCCGCAGTCCCCTACCACCCATCCGCCTATGATCTATTGAACTATTGATTCAAGTCAAATTTTCGAGTATCATTTTTTGGTAAACAAACAATAAAATAAGTTTCCCCTTAATAACTGACCTACGAAATATATATGCTTACGAACGAAGTATTTAGCATCCAATAAAGCAACATATCATAACCGAACTAAAGAATATAAATGTACAAATTGCAAAACCTAACATACTCGAGTAATGAATATCCGCTAACATTCCTGAAAATCTCTACCCTTATCAATAGGTAAAGTAGCTAACAGGTCTACAATACTCGATATTTTCCCACTTTTCGCATATTAGCAACAGGTAAAGACGTATATATAACAAAATCCCTTAACAAAGGAAAAATCTATCAAAGATACCGCATCTAACTATAATGACACTAATCATCATCAAAGTGTCACCTCGTCTATGAGTATAACATCATTTGAACTATGAATAAACGTAGACATTAGCAAAAATTCTTAGGCAAACCTAACATTACTCAACAAAAAACTTAACTAGACTCACGTTTCTAACACTTCATCGTCAGTTAACACAGTAAATCTTACGAAACTATCATTTCTCTAACAAATCAATGTTAATTTCATACTGTCATAGTAATATTTAACATACGTACCTAACTACGAATAAACAGTTTTCAATAACCAAGAGTATCTATAGCACACATCACCTCCGAGAGAAAACCCAAGGGGATGCGCCCCTTTAAAGGGTTGTGAATCCTGAGAGGGGGATCACCCGAAGGGGGTGTAAGCGGTTTCATCAGCCCGAAGGGGCTGAGGCCTTACCCCCCCTTCGGAGGGGTAAATGCCTGCTAACACCCCTTCGGGGTGATCCCACTCTCTCAGATTCACACCCTTTTCAGGGCGCATCCCCCATTGGGTTTCTCTGTCGGAGGTGATGTGTTTGCATAGATAGATTTATCTTGGTAATGAAAAACGTTTATCGTAAGTTAGGTATGATATCGTTAAATATTACTATGACAGTTTGAAATAACAATTGATTTGTTGAAGAAATGATGAGTTTTGTAAGAATTACTGTGTTAACTGACGATGATGTCGTTAGAAACGTGGATCTAGGTAAGTTTTTTGTTGAAGTAAGTTAGGTTGCCTAAGAAATTTTGTAATGTTACGTTTATCATAGTTCCAAATGATGTTATACTCGAAGACGAGTGACACTTTGATGATTGATAGTGTCAATTCATAGTTCAGATCTGTATCTTTTATAGATTGGTCACTTTGTTTAAGGATTTTGTTAGATAATACGTCTTTTCCTGTTGCTGATATGCGGGAAAAGTGGGGAACATATCGAGTATTATGACCTGTAGCTACTTTACCTTTAATTAGTTGCGGGAATTTTCAGGATGTTAGCGGATTATTCATAAGCGAGGTATGTTAGGTTTGTTCTTGTACATTATATTCTTAGTTTCAAGGTTATGATATGTTAGTTTTATGAATGCTAAAACTGTGTTGCGTAAGAATATAATTCGTAGTCAGTATATTAAAACTTATTTTTAGTGTTATGTTTATCAAAATGATACTCAAATATTGACTTGAATCAATAGTTCAATAGATCATAGGCGGATGGGTGGGTAGGACGCAGGGATGGGTGGTTTGATTGTTATTTGATTACTGATTTTACTGCCTTTTAAAATCAGTAAAAAACTATTACGCTTTTACTGTGATATTTTATTCAAAGAACTTATTTTTTTATGTTTATGTCAGGATAAAATTTTTTGTTATTTTTATGTTATGTTTGGTTAACACTTTGTTATGTTTGCAAATTATTTCGTTGGGGATTATGATATTTAGACGACGTTTTTATATATTTTTTGTTAAATATACGAAGTTGATGTAAAAAATTTGGTACGTTAGCAATATATTCGTTGTCAGTTATGATGATTAGACAGGGATTTGCTAAATTTTTGTTAAATTATTACGATGTTAAGTGTAAAAATAACATTGATATGGTAGAGATATGCTTGAAAAAAGTTGGAATAGGTTACGTTTGTACGAAGTGTTAGGTACTTACTGTTGTTAAAGTGCGGAAGTTTGTTAATGTTAGTAGTTTATTCGGACGTATGGTGTGTTAGGTTTGGTGTACATTATATGCTTAGTTCAGGTTATGTTATGTAGCTTTATTAATGTTGAAAAACTTTTGTTTACGTTAGATTATTCGATGGTCAGTATTAAAGACTCATTTTTGTGTTTATGTTTAGCCGAAATGATACTCGAAATATGACATGAATCAATAGATCAATAGATTCAAAAGGTTCATGGTGAGGGTGGGGAGGGTGTTGATGGGTTCTGATTTACTGATTTACTGATTTACTGTTTTAAAATCAGTAAACTATTCAAATTTTACTATGATATTTTATTCATAAAAAAACTTATTTTATGTTATGTTTGGATAAAACTTTGTTATGTTACAGTTATTCGATGGTCTGTATGAATAATTAGACAAGGTTATGATAAAATTTTTTGTTTAAATCTTACTGTGTGTCAATGTAAAATTAAATTTAATATGTTAGAGATACGGCTTTGGAAAAAGTATGAATAGTTTGCGTTTTGTATGCAATGTAGTTACTTTACTGGTGTTTAAGTGTGGAATTTGGTTAATGTTAACAGTTTATTAAGAGCGTAAGTTGTGTTAGGTTTTGTCGTTGTACATTATTTTCTTATTCATATGATTATGTTATATTAGCTTTATTAATGTGAAAACAATGTTACGTTAGCATATATTCGCTGGTTAGTATATAAAGAACTCATTTTTGTTACTATATTCTTATCCGAAATGATAGCTCGAGTATGTGACCTGAATCAATATGATCAATAGATCAAAGATCGATGGTGGCGAGGTAGGAGGGTTGATGGTTTGACTGTACTGATTTACTGTTTTTAAAATCAAGTAAACTTATTACAATTTACTATGACTATTTATTCAAAAGAACTTATATTTTTTTATGTTTGGAAAAACTTGTATGTTTACAGTTATTCGGAGGTCTGTTATGATAATTAGACAAGGTTATGGTGAAATTTTTGTTAAATATTACTGTGTCAATGTAAAATTAACTTTAATAATGTTAGAGATATGCTTGGAAAAAGCATGAAAGTTTACGTTTGTAATGCAATGTTAGTACTCTATTTACATATTGGTATTTAAGTGAATAATTAGGAATTTTGTTAATGTTATCAGTTTATTAGAGTGCTTAAGTTGTGTTGGTTTGTCGTTGTACATTATTTTCTTAGTTCCATATGATGATATGTTAGCTTTAATAATGTAAAAGTTCTTTGTATATGTTAGGAGCAATATAATCGCTGTGTTAGTATAAACACAATGCATTTTTTATGCTGTTGTTTATCCGAAATGATACTCGAAATGGGAGAAATTAAATCAATAGTGTTAATGTAAAATTAACATTGATAGTGAGATATGCTTGAAAAAGTGTGAATTAGGTACGTTTTGTACGCTGTGCTAGGTACTTTTACTGTTGTTAAGTATCGAACTTTGTTAATGCTTATTAGTTATTTCGTGCATAAGATGTGTTAGGTTTTCTCAGTTGTTCATTATTATCTTGTCTGGTAATGCTATGTTTAGACTATAAGATTTAAATATAGTGGAAACAATGTTTACGTATAATTATATTTCTCGGTTGTGTTAGGTATTATATTAAAGGAAAGCTGATATTTTTTGTGCACTCTCTCATGTTTATTCCGAAATATAAGCGTCGATATGTTGACCCTGATCAATAGATCAATATATCAAAAGGTTATGGGGGAGGGTTACCGGAGGGAGTTAATGGGAGTTTGATTTAACTGACTTACTGGAAATTTAAACTGCTTTAAAAATCAATTAACTATTACAATTTACTATGATTTTTTGTATACAAAGAACTTATTTATATGACAGTATATTAATGTTATGGATTCAAAACTTTTATATGGATTACAGTTATTCGATGGCCTGTATGTAATGAATAGGACAAGGTTTAGATAAATTTTTTTAAATATCTACTAATAGAATAATGCTAGAAAACTTTGTTACGTAGTCAGCATAATATTCGTTAGGCGTCTGTATGATATCGGACAAGGTTATGATACATTTTTGCTAAATGTTACGTGTGTCAGTGTATCGAATAATTAACCGTTAATATGTTAAGATATGTTTCAAAAGTAAATGAACTAGGTTACGTTTTGCATGCAATGCCTAGTTACTTTTACTGGTGTTAAGTGATGAATTGTGTTTAATGTTAACAGATTTATACGTGTCATGTGGGATAGGCGTGTTGTAAGTTGTGTTAGGGTTTTCTTAGGAGGTAAATTATTTTCTTAGTTCATGTTACGCTATGTTAGCTTCATTAAATGTGGAAACTTTTGATTAACGTTAGAGTAATATTCGATTGATCAGTTTTGATAAATTAAATCCAATGTTGCTGATCTAAATTTTTAGTAATTGATATTTTTATCTACCATGGATTTATATCTTAGCTAACATGTAAAGATAATTCACGGAGATAGTGCATTAACAACAGTTATGACGAAAATAGGTTACGTCTTTGTTATGCTATTTAGTTTACTTTCACTGTTGTTTAAGTTGAGAACTTTGTTAACGATTACTTATGTTATATTCATATTCATGAGATGATATACTATGCGTGTTAGGTTGTCGTTGTGCTATATTATTTATCATGTGAGTTCAGTATTGAGTGCCCTTGAAGGTAACCTATTATTAAATAGCGTGTGTAAAAAACTTTTGTATACGTTAGCAATAGTGCTGTGTACAGTATTGATCTATGCTGTATAATGAATTTGTTTTTATAGTGTAATGTTTATCCGCTAAATCGTATACTCATAAATTGATTAAATTACCTAGACATTGAATTGCAAATAGCATCCAATTGGATGCATAAAATTTTATCAGTAGTATTCAAATAGATATCATGCGTATGATTAGCTGTGGCTAGTGTGGCATATGATAGAAATTCACTCGGTTTTGTTAATGTATATTATATGAAGATTGTAAGTATGTAAAAACGGTGATAATATGTATATGGTAAAAATTGATCTGTGGACTAATTTCAATACATCGAATAGTATCAATAGTCATGTTGGACAGGAGAGTGTGATAGGTTGTGTGTACGTGGTTTTGAGTGTACTGATATGTTTACTAATTTATAGGGGTATTGATAAAAAACATGAACACTATATTTACTAGAAAATATAATTCTTATGATGATCATGGTAAGATCACATTTAGGATCTATAAGAATTCAAGATTACTGTTTTATGATCCATGTAGTAGATTCACGTACGGAAAGGAGGTCGTGTGGAGTTGGTATGATGGTGTGATTTATGATGTAGTGATTGTTGTCGGTATGGTAAACATTGACAATTTTGTAAAAAATATGATCACTATTAAATCAATAGATCAATTAGATCAATAGATCACGAGTATCAAGTGCAGGTGGAGAGGTCAGTTTGATCTCTCACGGATTTACCGGATTTACTGTGTATTTTAGGGTTAGTGTGTAAAATCCAGGCCTACTTTTTTAGTTAAAAAACTTATGACTTGAATTCAATAGATCAATAGATACTCTCAAATTAGAACGAGTGAATAGAATACACAAATGTATGTTACAGTTCAAAGTATCAATTGATACGAGCCGGAGTATAAGGGACTTGTACGTGAGTGCAGTTGTTGAATTACTGAGTTTACTGTTAATTCATAAATGAATGGTCATTCGAGTTATATAATATAATGTACGAGGTTTAATAATATTGTTTTAAGATTTAATAACACACTCGAAAAAATAAAAAAAGAAATTATTCTATTTATTTATACGTTTTTTTTTTTCTGGACGTAGTTTCTGAAAAACCATCTATAATATTCAAATCTCTACAGAACCCTCAAGAATAACTATATAATATAAAGATACACACCTACATTGTTTTGTATTTGAGCTGAATGTAATTAACTCAGCACCGCAAACCGCGAGCCGAAGCACGCGTGCCGATGCCAACTCGCCAGATTACCGATACCTCAACTCTTTCGTGAGAAACTACACTCTGAATCCTCTCACCAATTTTAACCTTCTACGAACATTTCGTTTTTTAAAGGGGGGTGGCGTTCCCCTTCAGGAACCCACGGGACGCAAACCTCGTTCTACGACGAAGGTTACGTCACCATTAACTCCCCTCCATTTTTAGGCCCGATATGAACTCCGTTGTAACCATTGTAGATTATACATCGGACTCATTGGAGAGTCGTGTAGGAGCCGGAGCCCTGGAGTATTACTCGGAATGTTTACTCGTTATAAAATAGTCACGTTAAACATATCTCACGATCTCTGCAAGGTATATTCGAGTTTATTCTCGATCTCTATATACGATCCTCATCAAGAGCGGTGATATTCGATTTTTCGTATTTCAAAATATACAGATTTCTTGTGATCAAATATTATATATCTTTATTTGGTGCTGAGTGTTTATACAGTTATTCCGTCCCGCCCTGTACGGTGGGGAACTCGAGGATAGAAATCGTTAGACATCTCGTTCTACGACGAAGATAACGCATCACGCTTCGAATGTGTGAAGAGCTATTATGATCCGTGAAATTCTATCGATTTTCTCAGAAGCGTTAAAATAGCTATACACGGGCGTGAGTCGCTAACAATATTTTTGCTAGTTACTCTCAGCCATCTTCGCTGATATGTTGGGAGAAGATAGTGTCATCCCCTGGAAAAAGCTATACATCCTTATTTGACTTTGGTAAAACTGTCAGGTATCGAGCTTAACACACTCAATGGATAAGAATTATGTTCTCCACGTTCTCAGACTCGGATACTCCTTTATTCACTTCTGTGCAAATCGATATTAGAAGGAACTGTGTGGCAATTCGGTCCAGAAGAGTACTAAAGTGGTGGAACTTTGTTAAATTTAACAGCGTGATACTAATCTATATAATATATACACTATAGATGTACGTAAAGTAATTTATGAGTATAGTATTTAATATGTATCGTATATTATATTGATAACTATTAATTATCTATATTAGTTCCATATATATGATATAATTAGCTATATATGTTTAATGACTTTATATATATTAATAGTGGTGAATTGTTTGTGGGTATGAAACGGTCCTATTTGTTTGTATGATCTATTGCTACTCAAGGTTTATTCGAGAGAATTTGAGTGATTTTTTTCACTTATATATATGTTAAGTTATCTATTGTATTATGCACTAACATAAATTTATCGAGTTTGGTGATATAAACGATAAAAAACTTCTGATTAAATTAGATAAACAGAAAAATACGTAAGTTATTTACATAAGATCTTACTTTTTATTTAAGTAGATATTCAGTATGGTTGACAAGACTACTAACGGGAAGGAGAAAAAATTCCAGTGACAAATGCAGAAATTATGTATTATTGTAGAAGAATCTCCACCAGAAAACATACGTGAAATAGAGGATTATAAATGAAAGTTAACTGTGCAATATGTATATCCATCTACTGTCTATGTTGCGTTAAATTTTTTTTTTTTTTTGGTTATCTAATATTACGTTGTTAATACACATATAACTGTGAACAACATATTCATTATTATAATATGTGAAAAAATATAAGAAATTTCTGATAAAGTAACTCGAATTTTACGCCCCAACGTACAATGAGTTGTTTCCCCTATACCTTTTATAGCCAATTCTTTCTGACTGAAATATGCATTATAGTTTCTTTTCTTTTATACGTTATGCTAAAAATGAACGTTTAGGTAGACTTAGTGCTCTATTAAGTTAATTTATTGTATAAGCTCTTTATTTATCTATATAGTTTGCGAAAACAATGTATTTCTCTTCTCGTTTTTAGCCCAATCTATAATATGCAGATTTGGCTAGGTATATATATACTTTACTACTACTATCTAATAGTGATATATTTAATTTAAATAAACTTATTTTAATTATATATATATTGTTACATTATGAATGTTATTATCCGATAAATAATGCAATAGTAACTTTTTATCAACTCTATATTATATAAATATATACTGTAAATTTACATATATATATATATATATATTTAAGGTATATATATATTATATATATATGAGTCTCGAAAAATTGTTAATAAGAAAAGCCATGAAGGAAAATAGGTATGACACTTTTCAAAGAAAGTTTTGATTGTAATAAGCAGAGGCGTTTCTCAACCGAGGGTCGCGACCGACAAGGGTACGGGGCACCCGAGTGCGGAGCTATACGGGGGTCCGGTGGGTCACAAAAAAATAAAATATTTATAAGCAAAGTTACACAGTTGTTATTTATAAAAAGTAATACTTAATAAAAATAAAAATATATACTTAATTGCATCGAAAAGCAATCTTTTATTAAGGAAATTTATTTGAGTATTGTATATATATATATATATTGAGTTTATTATATAGTTGAATATTTTATACTGATATATTTACTTAGTACTATATTTAAAGTATAATTAATATTATAATAATAATATATACATAAAATAATATATTATACTATTATTATATATATAATATGTATAATATATATATATATATATTATATTGATATATATTATATTACATCTTGAAAGGATGGAATGAAACTGTTTTAATGAGATTTTTATTACTGACAGATTTTTATGAATATAAAACACACTTAGATAATTTAAAAAAAACAATTGTTAATAATCAGATAAGATATAAAGACAACCTTTTCGTTAATTGATTAACCATTTTCCGAGTCGAAAATAAGTTGCGAATGGTTACAGAGCAAGAATCTTCTTTATTCGTGATATTTTGGGATGTAGACAGCTATTAGTCAGTTGGTTGGTCCAGCAGCAGACTTTTGTAGAATTCTAGGTGATAGTTTACTATGAACATCATGTTTTTGAATTGAGTCATATTCCTGCACTCTTAGAGAACAGCTTGTTTATAATTGGGGAAATATGCAAAGGCAAAAGCTTCTCCGTGATTTTTCTTTGGTTGGCATTCTTGAATATTTCTAATGTTATTGATCAATTATTAGTGTTTAGTAGTTCATGTTATTTATGGTTTGATTTGTGTTGGTTTAAAATCTAGAAAAGCTGTATGTATTAATCGGTTTAGTAGCGAGTCTGATTACGTTTTTGGTTGGTTGTATGATTATATCTCGGACGAGGTCATAGAGTTTGTGTTGTTTTTTTCTTTATGAGTCACTAGATAAGTGTGTTCTATGGCTTTATATCGCAATCGTTTAAATTAGTGACTATTGCAAGTGTATGCATGGGAATTTTTATATAAAACAAGTGGGCTATATTGGAATTTGGATTTAGTGTGGGGAGTATAGAGAACTTTCTTAATTTAAAAATAATATAGATCTAATGTGTAATTAGTCGTATATTCGCTCTAATCTAGCAATGTTGCTTTATTATAATAGTGAATGATATTTTCTCCGCTGCCGTACCTCACGAATACGCGAAACCCCAACACATAACATTCATCAGATATTGTCAAATTAACACGCCTACATAATCTGAGCTATTTAACAGATTATCTCACTCATTGAACATACCTCCAACCACAACACTATGTCCTTTGCCTAGACTACTCGTCATAATTTTCAGACTTATTTAGTGACTACTAACCTTCTTTCACTGTTAGCAGAAGAACCACTATACCATATCCTTCCTCATGCATGGGATCCGCTCACAACACACAACAAAAATATAAGTAATCCTGTCTTATACAGTTTATTCGTGTGTAAGTGGTATTACCTCGTGTCTGTTTAAAATATGCTGCTTCCCCTGCATTTCTACATGACTAGCATACACAATTGATGATAAAGATAACCATCTCTTTCTTTAAATACTAAGTATAATACGACCTGTTACAGTCTCAACTATTATAAATACGTTAACACTATTATAAAATTCAGCAATATGAGGAGATAATGAACACACAAACATAATTAACTATTCAACACTCAAGACAACTAGTAACAACATAAATAATTCATCCTACCTCACATACCTAAACATTAACATACATCCACATATAAAAAACATTTTACCACTCAAGCGACATACGACTAATATACCGCATATCTATTACACCACCATATTTTAATAGAATAGTTCTGTTTAAACCCCCGTATGAGATATAAAATCTCATATATATCCTCCTTGTTATATTATAAAAATTCCCTGCAGCTCAACTTGATCTATCACTCACTATTACTCTGGTCTCATGAAACCAAAATAGACTTTACAACGCAGAAAAAACTTACACAACATATGGATTATGTCCTCTGAGAGAAGACTAGACGATGAACTATACAGCCCTAACATGATTCAGCCGATTTACATACAAACCACAAATACAACTCTAACAATATGGAACAAACATTGAGAAATATCAAGATGCTAAACCATAAGAAAAATGCTGACAGGATAGGAGGTTTACGTTCTTTGTGCCTTTTATCAATTTCTTCCGTCTCAATTATCATAATCCTCGTCTAGTCGCTTGGTATAAAGTGTGCCAGGATTGGACGTAACCATATTCGAAAAGTGATAGTATCATGAAACTTACAGGTATCACTCATTCTACATATCTACTGTTCTATGCTGGAAGACCTGAGTACCAAGCGTTTACTAATGAGAGCTGTCTACATTCCCAAAATTTATGTATAAAGGAGATATTATTTGCTATCCCATTGATCTTCATAGTTCATGATTTGAATTATAAGATTAAGAATTACGACTTTAAATAATCTTTGATATTTTTTGCAATACTTCAAGCTTCATATTTATCTTTATTAGTATGGACTTCAGAAGAAATATTATAGCGATTGTGTTTATAAAAATTCGTGTTTTCGGATAATAATTCTTAAAGAGGAACTTCTCTAGAGTCCATCAACCTTAGAGAATAACTCGTATACATTAATAGTGACTTGAAACGATAATTCAATTTAAATTCCCCGTACACAACATATATATGATTAAGCATCAATATATATAGTAATCTCATAATTAGTAACTATCAATATAAGATTTAAATATAGATCATGTAGTATATATATATATAATATTGATTAGTGTATATAGGCTATAGTATTATTATGGTATTTATTATATATCTAAGGACGTGTATATTTGTATTTTACTGAATTTACTGGGTAATATTGGGGTCTGAGCGGGACTTATCAATGCGTTTAAAACATGCGTTTTGGAGTAACTTTTTCTGAGTGAAGAAATATTGACCTGAATTCTAAGTTACGCATCTAGTAAAAGGTAGTTGAATAGAAATCGCTATTTGTAAAGTGAGAAGTTTAGATAACTAAGATTAACAACCTTTTCAGTGAGCGAGTGATTTGATTTACTGGTTTACTCAAATATATAAAATATCATAAAAAAAATTAAATCATTAAATTAGATTGTTTGTGTATATATTTATTAGATCACTACTGGTAGAGAGTGCATCACACATATAATTTCCACTTTTGAGAGTTTGATTCTTAATTGAAGATAGCATCGAATATTAATTTATTTCAAGTTTTCTTGATGTTTACCTTCTAAATGGGAAAACCTATATATATATAAATTAAGATCCATTAATATCTCAATATAGATTCTCCAATATTAGATCAAGTACGGACAGTATATAGTGTAGTATATATTAGTGTATTTGAGTACGATGATGTGAAATATTAATTTTAAAAATGTTATATATACTTGAGTTTATATATATATATATATATAATATATATGAACAAGTCAGGTCAGCATTAGGTTAGGGTACATTTTTTACTATGCGTTAGGTTCTGGACTAATAGTAATATAGGTATGTAAAAACATATGAACTAATATTATAGTTATAATAAAAAAAGTTATTAATAGATATAATACTTAAATCAACTATTGATATATAGATTCAATATAGATCAATATATATACGGATAATATGTAGTATATATATATAGTAGAGTATTAGAGGGCTCTATATAGTTATATGATTTACTGATTATTTAACGATATTACTTTTATATATAATATATATATATAAAGTCGTTTTATGATTTAAAATAACGAACACCCTAGGAGTAACCGCATAATATCAGTTGTCGCTTTATGAGAGAGCGCGGCCTCTAGGTGGACGACGGGGACTACTTCGTCCCCCCCTCTCTCCCCATCGTGCATCATCTCTCTAGAAATAAGTAAAATACAAGGAAAACATAATATGTCACAATTATGGATACTTCGAGCCAGATGGGGACATAGAGGGATCGACGAGACGAAAGTCCTCCACGTCGTCCACGCTAGAGCTCCGGAAGAGATCGGAGGCATCGAGACTCTCAAGTATAAATATGCGGTCTACTCTAGGTGTCGTTAGTTTTAATATATCTATTACTAAACAGATTATATTTTACTGCATTATTATAAATAGATATTATAATTATATAGTGTGATTTAAAAATGATATTATATAATATTTGTTAAGTTATAACAAAAATAAAGAATAAAGATAATTTATATATATATATATATTATATTATATTATAATTATATATTTTTATATCTTGACTCGATATATAAATGTTAGACTCATGAATAAAATATTTATCATTTCTCGGTCGAAATCTACAGACCCAATAAAGCACCATTAAATTTTATATAGAGTTATTTTCAGATATCTCCTACTTTGTGTTGTATATCATTAACTCACAGAGTCGATATTTGTTTTATAACGTTCAGTTATCGGATCAACACCGTGCATCGAAGGCCATATATATATATATATATATAAGCATACACTCATAGGTTACCTAATAGCCAACTTCCTACTCAGATTTACGATACTATACAACTATCTTATATATCTAAAAATAATTATCACTCGTGATAATTCCTTACGTCACTCAAATATATATTCAACCTATCTATATATTATTATAAGTAATAACATAATTTCGTTTTTTATATAAGTGATATGATTGGTAGGTATATACCTCATCATATCTAGTAGGTAAACCCTATAATTATATATATAGGTAGGACGTATAATAATTCGTATCATACGGACGATCATATAAGGTTTGATACGTTACTAATATAATTCTATACTCTATACCCTCTAGTTAAATGATATATGTCCCAAATGGTTTTTGAGAGTTAGCCCTAGTAGAGTATGATAGTACACGATAAGATTGTTGCGTAATAAATGATCCACCAATGAGTACTCTAATTTATGAGGGATTATATATTCTTTTGTGACTCAGGGAATTGATGCACTAAGCACGCGAATTAACCCACGAGCGAGTCGGTAGTCCACCCCGATGTCACAGCAGTCGGATCTGCTGCGCCTCCGTAGGTGGAGAACACGCGGGAGTACTAATCTCACCCCTCCGGGATGCGTCTCCGGAACCATGCCTCTTTGGTCTTTGGGTGGTGTAGAAATGAGCCGCATTCTCTGTGTCTCCGTGCCGAATCGAGTCCCTCCTGCAGGCGTGCTCAGTGAACGTCCCTCTCCTCTCCTCCCGTCCACCCATAGGCTCAGATTGCCCTCTCCCTATAATAAATCAGGGAATATAATTTTCTCACTATGATTAGTGTAGGGCTTCGTTGCACTCAGTCTCCTAAACTTCTTAAACATTTATCTTTGAATTTGCACTGTTGCTCCGGTTGCCTCGTGTGCTCAACCTAGTCTACGCTAACTTTTACTGTAAGACTGGGTGTTTAGTAGCTGGCGACAGAAGGTAAGTATATATATATATATATATATTATATATAGGGGAACTGATAAATACTCGATCTACTCAGACGATATATAGATTTACGTATCATCACCGCTCTGATAAGTGATCCAGCGTCGATCACGAGGAGTTCACCGTCGATCGCCTCAGGTGAGAAGCAGCCTAACTATAAATAGGGCTATACTAGGTTAAGTGTCAGCTAATATATATTTAGCTAGTTATTCGTCACGTAGTATAGTAGTGAGATATAGTATCACTTACCTCACTATATAATATATCCACATGGAAAAAGCGCTATTAGAACTCTGTGCAAAACATCACTCGGTTTTTGCACTAAAGAAGATTCAATACTCACAGAGTGACTTACAACTTTAGCTACCGTTCATACATGTATGTGTAACTAAATTAAAACTAATGCTAAATATTTTAAGTCTTCTGCACAAGCTCAATCTTTTGGTACTTATATGAATCTACCTCTACTCAACATTCACTTATATATCTCGTAAATGCTGACAACTCCATAAAGAGTATAGCCTGCAGTCGATATCACAAAAGCTCTGTGTATAGACCAATACTACCGAATGTATTTGTTAACACATTGTTGCCAACTTCAAATATCACAATATGACTCACTTAGTGAATTGATTATATTAAAAAAAAAGCTCAAATCCTTTGCGCTTGAATTATACTGGTATCGTATAACAGCAAGATAAATACATGAAATAATTAAAGTAATAAAAAGCAGTAGATAGATTTTGCACGAGAAAGAAATCAGTAGCACTACAAAGGTAAATTAAGCAATAAAGTAATTTGCTAGAGTATAAATTCTTAGCATAGCTAAAGTAGCGTGAATAAACCACGTATAATATCTTATTGGCAAAATGCACCAAAGTTGGCAACACTGGTTTTGATATTTTATATATCTAATACAAATAATCGATTTATAAAACTAATCGATTTAATATTACAATATCAATGTAGCGTTAATTCGCGCGAGTGAAATAAGTGCGCTCGACTTAGTTTTATATTGGTCTGCTTGACCGTATAAATAACGAGTGCTAAAATATAAGCCATTAATATTATATATATATTATATATATATTATATATTATATATATTATAATACTTAATATATATATATATATATATATATATATATAATATATTAATTATATAATATAATATATATATATATATATATATATATTATATATATATTATATATATAATATTAATATATATTAATATATATATATATATTATACCTAGAACAAGTTTAATAATAATGTACCCTAACCCTAATTGCTAGACTATACCTTATGTTCATATATATATATTATATAATATTATATTATATATGATATATTAAATTGTATTTTTTCTGACTAAGTAATAACTCATATATCATAAAACTATTTTTATTTAAGTATTTTTGCTCAGATATATAGTATTAAAATGGATATCGGTATATACCTAAATTATAATAATTAGATATGTTTGTTTTTTTGCTATACCCCAATAAACATTGAATAGATAAACTCATAACTCTCACTATTCATATAAATTATCTATTTATGTACTAGTTGGCTAAAAATAGAGTGAGGACCACAACACTTACTAATAATACAGTTTTAACTATGGTTCTATATTTCTCTAATAGTTAAATTAAATATATGGTAGAAAAAAATCTTTTAGTAGTTCTTAACTGATAAGAAATGGCAAAATAAGTGTAAACATTAACATCATATAAGGTATGAGTAATTGAGGCTTGCAGGCTTTCCCGTTATTCCTTCTGTATAGTGTTATATTTTTATGAATTGATCTTAAACTACTTCTGCTAAACCGAGAGTTAAGTTACGAGACTCTAAACTCAGCAACTCTATCCGTATAAAAATTATAATTGCTAAAATTAACGGAATAAGTTTTATCTGAAACAAAATTCCATCACCTCTCATAATATTCATTATGTGTGTAGAAGTAAAACATATTATTAATTTCACTGTTTCACATTGCGCGTGTGCGTGTGTGTCGACGCTCTGTACACTCTTTTGATTAAACATAACTATACTGTTTCTCATAATAAGCCACCTACAAATGATAATCAAAAGATTAAATGATGATGTAGGAAAATGACTCCGCTGTTTACCAACGCTACGAGCGTCCAGGCGTACTTTCTTCATCTGAATTGTTCATATACGGTACCGTTCATAAATTTATATATACCGGAGGTCTGTTTGTAATCGTTACATAATATTTCACGTTATTCATATATCCTTAATCGTAGGTCTTTACAACCGGTATATGTCGATGGATGATAGAGTTATAGCTAATCGTCTTATAATTAATATGTCTCAAAGGATTTATAGTGATCTTGAACCTTGAGCGGCCATGGAACTGCGGGCCACCTTCGACACCAATCCATTATTGGAAAAGGTCTCATTCAGTGTTCTACTGAAATGCATGCATTAAAGTGTGCAGGTAAACCCCATCATGTCACATTAAACCACATGTTTGGCGATAACAGAAGATATAGTAGAAGAGGATAGCATCATCAAACAATAGGTACGGAGCTCATTTTTCAAAAAAGTTTTAAAGTAGATTTATGCCATTAAGGCCTAGGGAGAAATGCTAGTATCTAATCTCATATAAGTACATGGATCATGTAATTATAAAGTCTTCTGCCCAAATTATATATTGATTATTTAACTGAGAAAACTGATGAGTTGTGAACGATTCTACTGATTCTAGCCCAAATTTTGATGTGATTCGTTGATAAACGTTAACCATTAGCTTAGTTCTTCTAGTTAATAAATATATGATATATAAAATGTTTTGGGTCAATAATTTGTTCAAAAACATTAGACAAAATAACAACTAATACGAGGAGCTAGTCACGTGCAATAGTAGTAGTCAATCTTATATGTGAACGTATGACGTACGGGTGTAACTGTTGCTGGTGTAGTAACCTCCAAATACTAGATTGGTTCGTATTAAACTGTAGTGACAATTCTTCACGTGTCTATTTTCAGTGATATTATAAAATGCTACTCAGAGATATTCCATTAGAGATACTGAACTTTCTTCTTTAATACTATCAAACATGTACCTAGTAGATCGGTCTGCACTCTGACATTAGATATGTGATTCTTTGGTACATGCAATATTCTGTTTCAGACAAGGCATTTGACTGTATAGTGCAAAAAAAACGCTGCGGTTAGGTTATTATTATTGGACATAATTCGGTTGGTGAATATTTCTCTCGGTACAAACGTCTTGCTGCATAACTATATTGCAGCGTGCCATCCCATACATTAGATTCATGTCAGCTAATTCAGAGTATGAATACACGGGCAATATACCTATCTCAATATTCTATAATAACGAAATGAAAACACGTGTATAAGAGACACACACACTAGTCAATGTGTAAGTTATACTATTTGTTAATACTGAGTAACTAACAAACAGACATTGAATTTATTGTATACAGTAGTTGGTGTCTTTGGTTAACAGTGTGATGTAATGTTTAATGCGATGAGTAGCTGTATTGTGGAGAGGTTGTTATTATTTAAATGAGAAGTTTCCAATTACTAAAATTTACATTTCTCACCCTTATTAAATAGTCACAATTTATAAATGTTATATATCACATTTTGATCTGCTGAGTTACAACAAATGGATGCGTTTTTGTGTTCCTTATATATTTTTAACCTAAGTCAATCCGCTTTCATCGAATAGTCGCCTCAAACGCTCACCATATTTAAATTTTATTAGTAAATTTGAACTTCTTTGTTGTCTGATCATTAGCATATATAGTATATTTATATTTCCTTAACTCAACCCAAAAGACAATTAGGCTCTACGAACATGAGAACAAATAAACTCTAACCAAATATAGGGTTTGAAAACAGAAGAATGAAAAATATTTAATAGACACACCAAGTGACGAGACGGCGATGACGTGAAGAAGCCAGAGCATATTACGTCATACCATCTTATTTTTGGAATTTCTTATCAGTTACTCAAAAATTGTTATGTCCACATAATTTTATAATCCCCAAATGTAGTGGACAGTAGATAAAATGAATATGATATATATAATATTATATATATATATAATATATACTATTTATTATTATTATTAAAGTATAGGTCGACACATAAAATTAATTAATAAACATTTACTCATATATATATAAGTAACAGCCCGCTACTGCAAGTGACTAGTTATATATATATATATATTGATATATAGGGATATATATATAGTAGATATATATAATATTATATTATATTTTATTTTAATTAAAAAGAAAAAAGGAAAACTGAAATATATTTATTTCAATATCCCATAAAGAGCAAAGAAGAATGTGCAATTGCGATAGAACCTGAGGCGCAGATGTACGATAAAAAAAAATTTTAATTTAATGATTTAATTTTTTTAATTTGAAATTTTTATTATTTGATACAACCATTTTTATGCTTAGTATCTATTTTTATTCTAACTATTAGCTTTAAATTAGAATCTTTCTTTAAAAAGTGTCCTAATTCTCGACATTCTTATGCAATTTCAGCACCACATATTATTATATATATATATATATATATGCATAATCGGGAAAGTCGGGGTATTCTATAAAAAACTTACTATTATAATATATACTATATATAATAATAAGATGTATATAATATATATATTTTTATTTTATTATTATATATTTTATTATTGTATATTTATTTATAATCACTAATATATATGCACATGTATTCTCTTAAAAGGAAGTTACATTGAAAAAACGACCATATGATCGAAAATCGAGCGGACACTTGCGCGTGAAGCCTGCAGTTGTCACGTGTTTAGCTAAAACTCCAATAGAAAGAGCGCAGAGTTGCAAAAGCTGCATCTTTAACTCTCTCTAATTAATTCTTAAATTTCAATTCTTTTTCTTTTTTAAGGGGCTCGAGCCGACCGGTGGGACAGTAGGAGGGCCTAAGTTCCCCCGTCGTCCCGCTTAGTGCCGGAGAGACCACTGTCTCTTTCCATCCTTGCGAATTAATTCTTAGGTATTCCTTTAGTGTTATAAAAAATGTTTTTGGTAACTCTGACGCTCTATTGCCTTGAAACAATATCGAAAAAAAATCGTTTACATCGTTCGTTCGATATATATCGGTTCAACTTCCTTTTAAAGGACAAGTTCAATAATATAGAATATATATAATATATATATATAATATATTATATATATATTATATATATTATATATATATAATAGATATATTATATTATATATATGTTGTCGACCTGCAACATGAAACTCAAATGGTCCTATAAGAGTTAATATATATTTTAGTGTAATATATATAGGTACTATAATATTATATATTATAGGTTATTAGTACTATATATATCCAATATAGAGTATATATTAATATAATATATGTATATATATATAATAATATAAATAATATATATATATATACTATATACTGTCTAGTGGAAAGCTTATTACGATGAGATGAGAGATGCATGACGATGGAGTAGCGATGAAATCTGCAAGAGAGAGAGAAGAGTAGAGAGAGATTAACTAGTCTGTGTATGTCAAGTGGCGACTTTCATCAAGATAATGTAACATTGAACAATATCATATTAGTTAAGAAGGTAAAGTATTGGAAAAAAAAATACTATTTGCACCAATTACGGAATAAATTGAATAATTGTAGCTCTAAATTTTGAAACGTAGTAAGATAGGCCAAAGAAAGTGCAACATTAAGATTTTCCAAATTTAAAATTTATCCTAAACCTATAGATTTTGCATAAGAAAAAAAAAGTACACAATATTATACGTATATTCAATAAATTTTAAATAAAATGCAAAATTTAACCAATATGTATATATATATATATATATATATATATATATATAGTAGTATAATATTATAATATATATATAGTTATATATGTGTTATATTATATATTATATATTAAATTCTTATTTATAAGGATAATATTAAAAAAAATACGTATATATTA
The DNA here is from genome assembly GCA_015478945.1 of Trachelipus rathkii. Taxonomy (NCBI): domain Eukaryota; kingdom Metazoa; phylum Arthropoda; class Malacostraca; order Isopoda; family Trachelipodidae; genus Trachelipus; species Trachelipus rathkii. The sequence goes on along the minus strand of JABUQX010042454.1, from coordinate 7,729 downwards.
TATATATATATATATATATAATATATTAGAGGTTGTAGCGGAAACATCCGCAACCGCATCCGCATATGCGGCATATCCGCCGATCATTTTTCTCTATAGCGGATATATAAATGATACTGATACTAATTTTATGCGGATAGCGGATATTATTCATCTATGAATTTATGAGAAACGTCTGTGTGCACTTACGCTATATTATATATATATATATATATATATATATATATATATATATATATATTATAATATATTATATATTATATATATATAATATTATTATAAATGTTATGTATTATATATATTATTATATATATATATAATGATAATACTTATTATATATTTATATATAATGTATAGTATTTAAAAAGATGCCAAACATTCATGCTGGAGATAGATAATAGATTTCAAACTCTACAAAACGATGGATGCCAGTGTTGCAAGTCAGCAAATTTTCTAAATCGAGTACAAACAAAATTTTTGAACCACGTGTTTCACAGGGGTTAAATTAATTTAGGTATGCCTATATGATGAAATGCTGCTAAAGGCAGAATATCACCAGCAATTAACAGAGAGCAAAAGTTCACAGAAAACCAGAACGCACTTAACATCTGTTAGGGATACATTGACCTGAGAATCCATGAATGTTCTTTCTGATTCTAGCAGCAACGAAGAGTCTTGATCGGTAGTGTTCAAAAGACTACTAATACAATTACCTCGTAAGTAATACTCATAAGTGTGTAACAAAGCTATGGAATCAGAAAAGATTCCACTGGTGTATTTATGCGTGGCATCGTCGATAATAGAAAAGTTTTCACATCTTTGCAGAGGATAGTCGACAGGGTGCGATATTTCTAGCATTTCCTTCAACGAAAGTGTAGGCTATTTCGTGAAACGTCTTTCACTAGTGCTGTCTCGCGCATCTCATATTTACGACTGTGGATAAAAGAGAATGCGCAAACTACTCCTCTGAAGGGCTCAGAAGCTTCTGTTTTGAGATAATGCATAACTCTATGAAGAATCGTTTAATTATCAAGTCATTTCATATATCATAACCCTTTTCACAGAGAGAGTTGTGGAGGCTGGGGAAGGAGTTCCTGGGATTCCAAAAGAGTTGGCTGTCCAAGCGATTCTGCAACTTCTTGTAACACAGGTATATATATATTATATATATAAAGGAAAGCAACTTATCTTACGATAATATAGCTCACAGTATATATATATATATATATATATATATATAATATTAATATATATATAAATAGTATAATAAGTATTATATAATATATATTATGCTATAATATAATCAATGTATATTAATATATAATAGTTAATTACTCGTAAATAATAATGAATATATATTATATAAAGTAGATACAGTATATATAGTATAGACATAGTACATATAAATATAGATTATAAGTATATATATATAGTATACCAATAATATAAACTATAGATTTGATATATATAAAATAGTATAAAATAATATATATATATATATAAGGCCTTACAGTAATGTAAGTACTTAGCCACCATTCCTAGGTACTGTGTCAAAAGCTTATTTTATATATATTTTTATATATAATTTCTTATATATTTAAATTAATATAGTATTATATATATATTTATAATATATATATATATATATATATATATATATATATATATATATATATATATATATATATATATATATTAATATATATATATATATATTATATATAATATATAAATTATATATATATATAATATATATGCGAACACCTGTGACTAAAACTCTAAAAATTAACTATCCGCTAATCCGCATCCGCAACCCGCGGATAGTGATTTTTACTATCCGCACCGCATCCGCATCCGCATCCGCATCGCGCGGGATGAAAATGATCACCAGTCCGCTTCTACTACCTCTAAATATATATATATATATATATATATATATGATATATATATATTATAGGTATATATATATATATACTATAGGGTATATATAATAATAGTATATATATATATATATATATTAGTAGTATATATTATATATATATATATATATATATATATAAAATGAATAATTAATAATTGTTAACTACTTTGTCGTAGCGTTGTGAATTTTTTAGCATTGTTCTGTACTAGGTCGTTTATTTTGAGATTTTATGAGTAATATGCTGTGTAGGCAATGTCCAGACTTATTTCGTTATGCTCAATTCAATAACGTACCTTAAATAATGGCATCTGGGGGCAAGGGGGAGGTTAGAGCAATTTTATTTATAAACAGTGTTAAATAAATTTGCGTTACAGGATCGCTCCCACAAACAATTTATAGAGCAATATATATAAATATATAGATATATATTTATATATTATATATATATATATATATATATTATATATATAATATATATATATATTATATAATTAGCAGTATATAGTATATATAGTATATATTATAATATATCACTATTAGTAGTATATAATATACTAGTTGATAATATAATATAATTATAACCTATATACGACTATATATATCTCACGTAATATCAGTATATAAAGCCGCTTTAGTTTTGCTCATTTGTTGCGTAAAACAAATGCTTAAGTGTTGGGTTTCGTTTTGGTCAAACTTAGTCGGCAAAATCGTAAAAATAAGCCCAGCCAAACGGTAAAGAATTCCCTAATTCTGTGTTAATTATAGGAATAAAATTCTTCTTTTTTATTCTGTATTATCCAGAATTAAGGAAATTCCCTACGTGATGCAATGAGCATTATATATTGACTTTTTCGCGATAAGATTGACAAAAGAACGCAACATTACACGCATTTTTTTAGCCACAATGAAAAAACGAGCAATCACGGAATCGGAGAGCAAAGATCCCAAAAGCCCTTCCATTAGAAACATTAATATTAATAAAAACATACAAAGGGAGGGGAGCTTAATGCTCAACAACTTTTATATAACACTAAAAATATCGATTGACATATTTTCGTATCTTGTGCGATTTGCGTCAAGGCCTCCTTCAGGAAACAAATCTTAAAGGAGCATACTCTCTCTATATATATATTAAGCAATAAGTGAAGCAGCTATTGGTTTTTGTTTGTATTCTTTTTATAAAACTAAGCTTATAAGTATTTTTTGGACGATAGATTAATTGGAAGTTTTAAGATTTGGGTCAAGCTGAAAATCTCCTGCCATTTTTGAAATTAGGAGCGGGCATGACGTGTTATGTATGTGTAGATATAGATTCTATATATCTTCTCTTTTGGGCTATGTGAATTTGATATGTTTTAATATAGAGATGTTTTGTGTGTTAATGCTATGGTTTGTGCTATGGTTTGTATTGGTACGATGATTAGTAAGGGCAGAGTTGGTATTATCAGTGTAAGATCATAATTATGTTGATTTACTTTCTTCTGGGTGATTGTGTCTCGATGTATGGGTTCTCCCATACTGTAAGTCAGGGCCCATACTCAAAGTATTTAATAGACACAAGGGCTGTTGTTTTTTTTGAAACTGGAGGTTAGAGGCTTAATTATTGTTTTAGAAAAAAGTGCTGATTGTTGACGTATATGTGTAGATGGAGTTGTGTAATGTATTTTGTATAGTTACGGATCATAAGTGCGATTTTAAGATGTGATAATTGCGATACCGTAATAGTTGGAAATTGCCACCGTCGCCAAATTCTATTAAAATCAAATAAATAAATCACCATAGGGATTAAAGATCTATTATAGATTATATATTATTATATTATATATATATATCACTACTATATATATATATTAAAAACATAATATACTATATATATATGATTATACTAATAACTATTATAATACTATATATATTAATTAATAATAAAGTAGTATATATAAAGTCATAGTATATATATAGGATTTAATTACTAAAGATATCCTCCCCTCTATTCACTAAAAAAAAGTTAATATATTATAGCTTCTAAGAATATATTAGTTGAGAGTAGAATGAACGATTAGTTTTACAATATAGAGTCACTCTCTCATAAAGAGCTGATATGCACGAGATATAGACTCGTTTTATGATATTAGCTCTCTCTATGAACAGATCTATATTAATATCTTATAGAACTGCTGATGATAATCGATTTTAAATATTGTGTATTCCTTTTATAAAAGAGTTAATGAGGCTCACACAAAATATGAAAAGCTTTTATCTTTTATTGGCAGAGCCTTTTTGTTTAAAGAAAACAAAAAAACATAACATTTATTATTGTAATAGTTGTTGTTTGATGTTTATTTTTTGTTAGCTAAATATGTAATCTAAAAAAATATATATAACTACGTAATTATTCTGTATCTTGACCATTGAATATATATATTATATATTATAATATATATATATATTAATATATAGATATATATATTAATATATTTTATAATATATTAGATATATATATATTATGCATAAGCTAAATATTTGGATCATGCAGCAACATATAATAATGATTATAACCTCACGTTCTTTTTTTCCATATATTATGCATGAATTAATATAGTCATCTCTCACAAACATTTCTTTAATGCAAAACGGTATAGTTATAATATATTAATAAAAAATTTTATCGTGAAAAATGTTTCTATATATTCTTTCTATATATATATATATACATATATATATATTATTAAGTATATATATATTATATATATATATATTATATTAATAATTAAAACATTTGCTTTAAGCATAATATAGTTTATTGACTGTAGGTTAATAAACTCATTTTCTCAGAGATGGAGAATGTGGTAATATTCTCTCACCTTTTGCGGCTTATGAAGTTGGTACTACATATCTAACTCCGTAAAAGAAAGTCTCCATTTTGATACTGATAAAATAATCGCTGAATTTCACGATTAGACCTGGCAATCAGCGATATCTCCAGTAGACCCTAATAAAACCTCAAGGTATACCTTCCTCGTAAAGGGTCAACATGTACTTGAGACTCAGGGTAATGAATGTCATTATACTAACCTATATATAAAAATAAGTCCTCATACCTCACTCGCCACTGATTTTATCTGAATAAACTTATACTGAATTAATATATATAATATATATATATATATATTATAATATATATATAATATATATATATATTAATATATTAATATATAATTATATATATATATATTTATAACTATATATTATTAATATTAATTATATATATATATATAATATATAAATTATATATTAGGGTAATATCTAGTTGTAGTAATAAATACTGGTGAAGATCTCCTTATGAAGCCTATTATATTATTAATTGCAGTATTATTATGCCATATAAATACAAATTTTAGATTCTCAGCGTATTTTTGCCAACTGAACATAAAATGTTTCACTTAAAAATGGGATTTTTTTATAAACACCCTCAGACTGTCACTTTCTCTCAAAACTACCCCCAAAAAATATAATTTCTTAAAAACAAATTTAAAATATATTTCCTTTATTTAATACTACTAAGATTTTTACGCTTTTTTAAAAACAAAATGTCATATTAATATAATGATTTGTTCTCTTTATTAATGGAGATTATATTTAAAAAAATATTAATAAAAATATTTTAATATTAAAAATAGAAAATATAACTAATATATATATATAATTAAGATTGCAAAATTTACATCGTATTTCTTATAATCTAAATTTATATATAGCTACTAAAATATTAAACAGCTCAAGTAAAAGTTACATTATAATATTCTATATATCAGTTATGGTACTTCTCATTAACAAAAGCTCACCTCTCAATAAATAATAAAAAAAAAAAGGGTATATTATAATATATAATTGCCATCTTTACTATTATTATTACTTCTTATATTTTACCATATGTGAGCGCAAAACTAACTGTTTTAATTTTACAGATAATTATTATTGTTTATAATATTAATATTTTAATTTTATATTATATATATTATTATTATTAATTATATTATTATATTATTATTATTAATTTATTTATTATTATTTAATTATTATATATTTATTTAATAATTTTACTAATTATTTATTTATAATAAAAATACTTTCTTAGTATAAAAGTATATTTGAACTTTAATCAAAGGCTAAAAAGTGACGTATATATAACTTATATGAAAAAATAATGACCTAATTATTTAGCGATGTACGATGAGATTGAGCAAAAATAATATATGTGATCAGATATTTGACTGAGATTGACTCGATTATTATCTGAGTCTCACTAATCACATATTTAAATAATAGACATATGTATACTATATTAATATATATATAATATATATTAATATATATTAATATATATCATATATTTATATATATATTATATTAATATATATAATATATATATATATAATAATTTAATATATCTATATAATTATATATATACTTATTCAGTAAAAGGTATTTTTTTACCCTGACAAATTCTAATTCTCATATTTTTAATTGCAAACTGTCCGTAGACAATTAATTTAATATTTGGTTTTCTTTTCCTAATTTAATATAGAATTAGCCTTTGAAAAGTGATATAAAAATTTCGTATATATGAGAGTTAATTAATAAATACCAACCACTACCTCTATGACTAGTGCATAGCACAATGAGACTATAATACATAACTCAACACACACCTAACACACACACACATACATTCACACATCACACACACACACACACATATATATATATATATATTATATTATATAATATATATATATTATATATTATATATATATATATTATATTTATATAATATATATATATATTATAATATATATATAATATATAATATATATGATATATTTATTTATAATATATAATCTCATTATCTATTTCTTAGCTTTTTATTAATTAAAACAAACAACATCACACACTCACAATCTTACCTTTTTAATAAAGAAGAAAGTTTCAGACGATAGACCGACTAACAACTAATGAAAAACCTCACAAAATTTTTATTCATATATTCTACTCTCATGATTGATGAAAATCACTGTGACCTTTACTAGTACCCATATATATATTTAATAATATTATTATATATATATAATATATATATATATATTATATATTATATATATATTATATATATATAATATATATATATATATATATATATATATATAATAATAATATATATATGTATAAATTATATATATAATAATAATTATATATTTATTATATAATTATTAATATATATATATTATATATATATTATATAATATATATATATATATAATATTAAATATATTAATATAATATATATTAATATATATATATTATTAATATTATAATATATAATATATATAATTATTATATGTATTAATATTATATATTAATATATATATATCATATAATAATATATTATATATTATATATATTATTATTATTATATATATGAATAATTTTATTGACTTAAATAAAAATTGAAGGATGGGATTTCTTTTAGAGTGGATAGCGTAATTATATTTGTAAAAAAAAAAATAATCTCTAATACATGAAAGAATAAAATGTTGATATAAATTACCTTTGCTATGATGAATATAAGTGCACTTATCATGTGTCTATATCTATCAGTCTAATTTGAATCAATAATAGGTGAGAAAAATAAAGTAATAGTTATTATAATGATTATAAGGGCTCAAATTTTATAATTATAACAACAAATTAAATATAAAGACACTAATCTACCAGTGTAATTCATTATTTAATAATTGTGAATAAATAATT
>JABUQX010042453.1:0-13486 GCA_015478945.1 Trachelipus rathkii | reverse complement strand
TAGAGAATTTAACCATTGTTTTTAGGATGTGCTACAGATTTTAATTTGGATTGAGATCAGTGCTATTTCCAGACAAATCATGCACATCATATTTATTGTCTGCAAGCCATTTTGTTACTGATTTCTCCTTGTGACATAGTGCACTATATAGTGCATGAATGTGTCTGTTTGTAGAATCTCCATTGCCATTGGAAGTTTATCCTTTATCATTGCTAGATACTGTGAATCATTCATAGTTGTGTTCTTAGAAAGAAAATATAGGGTTCCACGCCCATAGTAACTGAAACAACCCCAAATCATCACACTGGGAGGGTGTTTCATTGTCTTAATCATGTATTTAGGGTACACCCTATTTGAGGCAATAGGCCTCCAAACCCTTCTTGGGCAACTTCTGAATGTCAAAAATGTTGATTCATTGCTATATAAGACTTTCTTCCAGTCTTAAACAGTCCAATGTCTTTACTTTTTGCAAAATAGAGATTTTTTACGTATCTTTTCGTTAATGAATGAGGAACTCTGAATTTTAGGTCATTGGAACATTTCCTCCTAAGAAAATATATAGTTGTAAAAGTTCCTTGATGTCATCATGTTGATACTTTTCTTAGCTTTGACATCCAAGTAATCACTTGCAGAAAGAAAGTTCTAGTTCTTTCATTGTAATTTGAGGACTTCATTTTCCCTAGGGGTTTTAAAATTTTCTTGATTTTTATTTCAGTAGTTGGATTTAAATCTTAAAAATTAAGACATTAGGACCAGTTGTTGTTCCCTATATATGGTGTCTGCAAAACTTTCTAGATTAATTTTCTGTATAAGCATTTTTAATATTCAATACAAGTTCCTTTTGGTTGTTCTGTACTTCATGCAGTATCGTCAAAGCATATTCCTTTTTCAAACTTTGTTAAGAGTTAAGACTCCATTTATTAACGCTTGAATGCTAAAATTAGCTTGCTCTTTATCTGTCTGCTGGGATCTATTTTTGACAAAAAAATTTCAATGCTGGTGACTATTTTTTCTTTTGTTTATTTTTTTTTTCTTCAGAAAGGGACATTATTAGTAATTTGTGATTTGGACCTTTTACTTGATGTCAATTGTCAGTTATTTAAAATTATTCAACCAATATGAAAATTTTAATTTGTTTCTATAGAAGTTATGAAGAATTGAACTTCCATAAAATTTTGGAAAATTTATAAATTTTTTTAAATTGACTTCAATTTGTTTTTACCCGTTCGCGTGGGTCTTTGTACATATATTAAAATTCATCAATACATTTTTCTATATTCTTGTCCAAATACCACAACTACCATGCTTTACTTGTAACCACCATTCAATTTTGATTCTTTAATTAAGATTTTTTTTTTTATTATTACAAGTTTTCCCAGTTTTACCATAGAAGGTCTAATTATTTTTGCTCTTTACAGGCAAAGCTCCATTGGCTGGAAATTCAGTTCATGCAGATAAGAAATTTTTAGATAAATATATGCCCAAAGTGATGGCACATTTACACTACCGAATTGTAGATGTTTCAACTATAAAAGAATTGTGCAGGTATTATTAATTTTTTTTTAAAATGGTTATTAACATATTTATAACCAGTGTTATTTAAATGACTAGTTAATAAATGAATCTTAATCTTTAATATTCAACATATTCTTCTGTTATTAATAATTTAAAAATAATAGTATTAAATAATTAATATGTATTTTTTTTATTATTATTTTTTTTTTATTCCAGGCGTTGGTATGAAACAGAATTTAAAAATGCTCCAAGAAAAGACTTAAGCCATAGAGCTCTTGATGATATCAAGGAAAGCATTAATGAACTGAAATACTATAAATCATCAATATTTAAGTAGGTTGTTAATTAGTTATTATTAGCAGTAGTTTTCTATTTGCTCTGAATACCAAGGTTCTCCATATTCTTTTGAAAATTCATAAACATCATCTACCTTTTTTCACCAAGACTCGGGGTAAGGCGCGTGACATTCACCGGAAACAGAAAAGTAGTATAAGAATATGACAAGTCGAAAAAAAAGCCCAGCCTTACCGTCCCCTCTATACCTATTAGTGAGAACTCTTTGCAGTCAGAAAACCCACACTGGAGCTTCACGGGATCGCGACGGACCCCACATATGCATATCTTCAGTTAGGGTTTCATCCCATGGCCCAGGTGGCCACAACCATACCCCCTCACAAAACCCCATTCACTCCTATTATGCACCTTTCTTCTCGTCTCTGCCAAACTCATATTTCTCTCTTACAGACATTCCTTTACTAACTCAATTCACTTTTTCTTCGGTCTTCCCAGGCCAGTCAATTCCCAAACACACTCACACCCCACTATACATCGCTTAACCAACCGACTATCATCATCCTTTCCACATGAACAAACCATCTCAACATACTTTCATATATTCTCTCATTTACCCCTTTCTTCACACCATATAACTGTCTAATATGTTCATTCCTCATTTTATTAATTCTTCTCACACCTAACAAGCCCCTAAGATTGTCCATCTGAACACATTGAACTTTAGATCTATACCTCTTATTCCAGACCATAGTCTCACTACTATACATTAACACAGGTAGCAACATACCCTCATGTAAGACTCTAGCGCACTAAAGACTTAGTCCCTTTACATCCACCAACGATTTAATTGCACCAGTCACCTTCCTGCCATTCACAACTTTCCTACTGCACTCTGCCTCATCCGTTCCCTTTTCATCGAACATATATCCTAAATATTTAAACTCTGACACTTGTTCCAGCTGCTCACCATCTAACATAACTTCACGCCGAGGACTGTCCTCAATCACAACCATAACACGCTTACTCTTATCTACGTTACTTTCAAACCCCTCCTTTTACACACTCTGCCAAATCTCTCTACCAATCCTCACAAACTCTCTTCAGATTCACCACACAAAACCTACATATAATAGGTAAGGCACCCTCCACTCACCTCCATTTTTCATCATTCTAACACCATTTCCTGCCACCCCCATCTCTAATTCTTTTATAATCCCTCCATATACAAATTGAATAACCAAGGAGACATAACACATCTTTTCCTCACTCCGCTGTTAATATTAAATCAATCACTTTTGACACCATTTATTCTTACACACGCTTCACTATCGCCATACATACATACTTTTGATTCCATTCAGAAGCCTAACACCAACACCATATATTACTAACATCTGCCATAGAACTTCCCTATTAATCGTATCATACGCCTGTTGGAAATCCATAAAACCTAAATAAAATTTATTCTTCTCCCTCATTTTCTCAATCATTTGTTTCAATGTAAAGATTTGATCCATACATCCTCTACACTCGCTAAAACGCCACCTTGTTCTTCACTAATCCAGTCCTTCAGTCACTCGACGCACTCTTTCGACTAAAATACCAGCATATATCTTCCCTACAACACTCAATAAACGAATTCCCCTATAATTCCTACAGTTCCCCTTATCTCCCTTACCCTTATATAAGGGTACTATTACTGCTCTCCTCCAATCCCTCGGAACTATACCCTCCATAAACGCTTTATTACACAACTTCCAAATTCAATCAATCACCATCTCGCCTGAACATTCAATTTAATGAAAACAGACGATGTCCGTTTCTATTGTCTTTCTTAAATACTTTGTAACTAGTGATTCTTTTTAAGCTACATTGCTGCATTTGCGCAGTAAATTTTCTTTCTTTTAGTTGTATAGTAAAAATGTTTTTTGTAACTACAGTAAAGCTTCTTAATTTTGCTTCTTTGTTCAAATTTTACACTTAACCATGAAACAACTGTGGAGCGACTGAGTCGTAAGACAAAGGATCAGGGTTCGATTCTTCGCCGGGATCCTTGATAGGGTTGCTCCTCCTAGATTAGGGAAATGCCCGTGAGGTTGCAAACTTTGTAAAAAAAAAAAAATAGTTGTTTTACGCATTACTTAAAAAAATTAACGGGAACAATACTGGAAGTTCTAGTTTGCTTAACAGTTGTATTTACATCTTTCACGACAATCCTCGCCCATTCAGATTGTTTTCTTTTCACTTTACTTCCTTTAATATTAGTAGTCATTACTTACAGTAGTGATAGTGGGCTATTATTGATTTCAAATGTTGCTTCTTTGTCAACTGACATATTACATTATATTCCACTGTTCTTTATCATTAATTCATCTGTAGAAGACTACTGTTTCTTTTCCTTATGCTGAAAAGGTGGGAAGTTTTGCTATCTTGTAGAAAATTAAAGAAAATTAAAGCAATCTTTCAGTTTCTTGTTTCTAATATTGGGTACGTTAAGAAGTGCTTTTGTTACTCCTGTATGGAAACACTCGTCTCGACTATAATACACTTTATATGAAAATTTTAATCTAAGCCTGCAATGAATAATTCAAAGTTGTCCAAATTCTGATGAAGTTTTGATGAGTAAGGAATAGTCGAAAAAATGTATGCAGTATTCAATCTGTCTTTAATTCTGACTTGGTGTCTCATTCCATTCATCTTTTCCGAAGACGTTTGGGAATCCCATTCAAATTATAGATAGCACAAGTTTTATTTTACCTATCGCGTAAGCAAAAGCCAATCTAGTGTATTCCATTCTGTCTCATGTCTAGTTTTCAACTTCTACAGAGGAGCAAATTGTTGAAAAATATAACTCTAGTACAACGCTTTCAAGGATCCAGGCACACAGACAAGAGTTGGCACATGCAAAATGCTTACCTTATGTTAAATGTTAGTCCAGGCATACAAACAAGTTGGCACATGCAACCACCAAACAAGGTTATTTGATTTTAAATGCTAGCCCAATATTTCCTTGATATATACTAGTTTCCTTTAACAATATTTTAACAGTACTTGTCTATCATAAGCATTAATTTAAAAGTAAAGCATTTATACCAACAAATATAAATACACATTAAAATATTCTGAACAAGGATCTGATCACGCATAAAAAAAAAAAATTCTAGCAAGAAAATAATAATTATAGCTTTGCATAAGTCTTCGAATACTTTTCCTACTTCTTCATAATATTTTCTCTGATAAGAATACTGTATTAATTTTCTTAATTATCTTATTGTTTTATCCACTTATAATATTTTTAATATAGACATTGCATTGAAAAAGTTTAAAACAATCATTAATTGATCAATTCATCAGTAATCGTCTAATTTGCCCCTCAGATCATCACTATATATATAGTAAATATAATATATTATATTATAAATATATATATATATTATATATATAATATATATATATAATATATATATATATTATATATAATATATATAGATATATATATATATATATTATATATAATATATATAATCATCATCACCACCCACCTTCTCTCCCCAAGACTGGGGGTAAGGTGCGTAACATGCGCCGAAAACAGAAAAGTAATAGAAGAATATGACGGAAATCGAAAAAGAAATGCCCAGCCTTACCGCCCCATTTATACCTTTTAGTGAGAACCGTCGCAGTCAGAAATTCGCCTGAGCATTCATGGGACAACGATGGACCCTCACTATGGAATCTTATCAATGTGGGGTTCATCCCTTAGGTGGGCCACATCCATACCTCCCTCAAAACCCCATCCATTCACTACCTAACTATGCACCTCTCGTTCTCGCCTCGCCAAACTCATATTTCTCTCCTCAAGCATTACTTACGGACTCATCCTACTTGTTTCTTCGGTTCCCCAGCGATAATTTCCAGCACATCACCACCATACATCCGCTTAACAAAACCGACTATCATCCATCCTTCAACATGACCAAACCATCTCAACTACTTTCATTTTATTCTCTAATTATCTTTCTTCCCACCACTCACTCTCTAATACGTTCATCTCTCATTTTCAATTCTCTCACACCTAACACGCCCTAAGTGTCCATGTTGACAACATTTTTACCTTAGACTATACCTCTATTCCAAGACCACTAGTCTACTATGCATAACCACTGTAACAACATACTCATGAAAACCTAGCTCAACTCAAGACTTTAGCCCTTTACATCCACCAACGATTTTGCACCCGCCACCTTCCTACCATTCAACAACAACTTTCCTACTACACTCCTCATCATCCGTTTTCTTCCAACAAATATATCCTAAATATTTTAAACTCTGGACACTTGTTCCAAACTGCTCACCTTCTAACATAACTTCACCCGAGGACTGTCCTCATCAACAACCATAACCTTACTCTTGTCTACGTTTACTGGCAAACCCCCTCCCTTTTACACACCCTGCCACATTTTACCAACCCTGCCAAATCTCTCATCAACCTCTCAAACCTCTTCAATCTCCTCACAAAACAAAATCATGCGCAGGTAAGGAGGGCACCCTCCACTCTTCCATTCTCCGTCCGACTTCTAACACCATCCCCTGCCCCCCTCACTTCTAAACTTACTTTCATCACAATCCACCTCATATACAATTAGCAAATAACCAAGTCAAGGCCATAACACATCCTTTGCCTCACTCCAGCTATAATATTAAACCCAATCACTTTGAGAACTCCCATTAATTCTACCACACGCTTCACATCGTATATTACCGGTATATATATATATTAATATATATATATATATATATATAAATATAATAATATATATATATAATATATATAAGTTATTTATATATATATAATATATACTATAATAATACTATATATATCAGGGTTGGCAAGTACAGTACAATACTTTTACTTGCTACTAAGTTCCAAATTTTTTGGGTAACTCTGTACTTGTACTTGCGTTTCTAAAACCACTGTTTGACTCGGTACTTGTACTGAGCCTTTGTACTTACCCCGATACCCTGTGCTCTGAAACTGCAAGTACTTTAGCATTTTTACTTCCAATATTTTTTATTTCTTAATTCACATCCTAATAATATTGATATTAATAATTAATTTTTTAATATATATATATATAACTATTAATATAATATATATATATGATTATATATATATATATATATAAATATATATAATTACCTATATATATATATATATATACTAATATATTTATATTCTCTTCTTTCTTTCTTCACCTTCCTCTTTGCCCAAGATTGGGGGTAAGGGCTGTACAAGCATCGGAAAAAGAAAGCAGTAGAATAAATGACAAAAAGTCAATGAAAGCCCAGCCTTACCGCCCACCTCTGTACCATTAAAAAACTCTCACAGACAGAAAATCCACCCTTAGAGCTTCATGGGACCGCACGGACCCTCACTATGGGAAATCATCAGTGTAAGGGTTCATCCCTGCCCATGTGGACCACAACATGCCCCAATACAAAACCCCGCCATTTCCTCCTATCATGCACCTTTATTTCTCGCCTCTGCACAACTCACATTTCTCTCCTTCAAGACATTCTTCACCGACTCAATCCACTTCTCTTCCGTCTCCCACCGTCCGGTTCCCAACACCACTCTCCACTAATACATTCCGCTTAACCAACCGACTTTCATCATCCTTTCCACATGACCAACCATCTCAAACGAACTTTCATTTTTTCTCTCATTTAACCCCTTTCTTCACACAACACAACTCTCTAACGTTCATTCCTCATTTTTATCAATTCTTTCACACCTAACACGCCGCTAGATTCCATCTGAACACATTAAACTTTATATCTATACTTCTTATTCCAGACCATAGTCACACTACCATACAATAACACATAACAAATACATATATGTATATATTACTATATATATCATATATTATTATATATATATATATAATATATAATATTAATAATATAAATATCTATATATATATTATATATATATAAATAAATATATATATAATATCATATATATAATCAAACACCTTTTTTTCCCCAAGACTGGGTACAAGGTGCTTAACTGTACCACAAACGAAAAGTAGTAAAGATATGACACAGCGAAAAGACAGCTAGCTTACCTCCCTTTTATACCTATTAGTGGGAACCCGTCACACAGAAAAATCCACCCTAGAGCTTCACGGGACGCAACGGACCCTTACTATGCATCTCCCAATGTGGGGTCATCATCCTTGCCCAGTGGGCCCAACCATTCACACCCTCACAAACCCTAGCGCAGTTACTCCTTATTCAACTTTTCTCGCCCCTGTCCTAACTCACATTTCACTCCTCCAGACATCTTTTCTGACTCAATCCCACTTTTTCTTCGCGGTCTCCCAGCCAGTCGATCCAAACACTCTACCACTATACATCCGCTTAACAATCCGACCGACTATCATCCATTTCTTTCCACCATGACCAAACCATCTAAACATTCTTTCATTTTCTCATTTATCCCCTTTTTTTCTACCATACGACTCTGTAATACATTCATTCCTCATTATCAATTCTTTCACACCTAACACGCCCCTAGATTGTCCATCTGAAAACACATTGTACTTACGTATCTATACCTCTATTCCAAGAACCATAGCTACAACTATACTTAACACATGGTAACAACTTACCATACACGCAAGACACTAGCGCACTCAGACTTAGTCTATTTACATCCACAACGATAATAATTGCACCACTCCTTCCCATGCAATTCCACAAATACCTACTACACTCGGCATATCCGTTCTCTTTTCGTCCCAACATATAGATATATATATATACTATATATAATATATATATATATATATATATATATATAATTATTATATAAATATATTATATATATATATTTAGTATAATATATACTATATATATATACTATTATTATATTGTATCGCTCAGTGAGAACTATGTTCTGAAAAAAGTATAGATCTAAGTTCAATGTGTCAGATGCGACAATCAGTGTGTTCCTAGGTTGTGGGAGGGGGGGGGAAAAAATTTTTTGGATTAAAAAAGAAAAGAAAAGGGAAAGAACGTATAGAGAGTGTGTGGTTTGAAGAAAGGTAAATAGAGAATAAATGAAAGTAGTTGAGATGGTTTGGTATGGAAAGGAAGAATGATAGTAGGTTGGTTAACGATGTATAGTCGGGGCCTTTGTTTGGAACCGACCCGGCTGGGGAACGAAGCGAAAGTGGATTGAGTCGGTGAACGAATGTCTGAGAGAGAGAAAGTTTGGCAGAGCGAGAATAAAGGTGCTGATAGGATGAGAATGCGTTTGTGAGGGGGTATGGTCGTGGGCCACCTGGGCCAAGGCAGAACCCTTACTGATTGACAACATTTACCATAGTGAAGTCCGCGCGTCCCATGATGCTCTAGGGTGGATTTACGTCTGTGACGAGCTCTCACTAATAATGTACAGAGGGGCGGTTAAGGCTAGGCTTCTTTCACAACGCGTTTGTACCATGTTCTCCTCTCTTTCTTTTCCGATTCTTATGCTTACAGGCACCTAGAAAAGAAATTAGCCAAAGAAAGGGAAGAAAAGAAAAGAAAAGAAAAATTATAGTATACTATAATATATATACATATATATATATATTAATAATATCTAAATATTATTAATATAGATATATAATATAGTTATATATACTATATTATAATATATATCTATATATCCGCAATATTGTAAAGTTCCAGACACTTGTTCCGGCTGCTCACCATCTAGCATAACTAAACCCGAGACTGTCCTCCCACTCAAACACATAACCTTCTCTATCTACGCTTTATTTTCAAAACCATCCTTTACACAACCTCCAATCGTTCTACAATACCTGCTCAAAACTCTCTCAATTCACCTCCTCAAACCATATTATATAGCCTATAATTTATATATTTTATACTATATATATATCTACTATAATAATATATCATAGTATATATATCTATACTATACTATATATACACATACTATTATATATATTATATAGATATATATATAATAATATATACTATATATTATCGGCGAAATGCGTGATTCATTGATTTGGAATTGATAACAAAACTGTTAGAAGGCGTATAGTTCGAGATTGGAGGAGTCAATATTATACCTTATATAAGGTAAGGGGAAAAAGGTAACTGTAAGTATTATAGGGTAATTAGTTTATTTGATGTTGTATGGTTTGGCTCAGATATATTTGATATTTTGTCGAAAGAGTGACGCGAATGAAGTGAAGAACATTTTGGAAGAATAAGTGGTTTAGAGGTTGTGTAGAGGATTCTGGATCAAACTGTACATGAAATCAAGTGATGGATATAAGAGAGGAAGAATAAATTGTATTTCAGTTTTTTTGGATTGCAACAGGCGTTATAATAGGATTAATAGTGATCCTATGGCAGGTTTAGTGCTATGGTCTGCCTTGGTAAGCTCTGAATAGAATCTCAAAAGTATGGATGGACGAAGTTAAGCGCTGTTGTGAAGATAAACTAGTCGAAATGATTGATTAATATTAATATCGCGAGTGAGACAGGGTTGTGTATGTCTCCTTGGTCAATCCAATCTGTATATGGATGACGTTATGCAAAAGAATTCAGGAGGTAGGGGTGACAACATTAGTTAGAATGATGCGAGAAATAGGATGAGAGGGAGGAGTTCCCTACCTATTATATGAGGATATTTGGTTTTGTGTGCGAATCTGAAGAGAGTTTTGTGAGGATTGATAGAGTAGTTCGGAAGGTATGTAAAGAAAGGATTGAAAGTAAATAGTTATATAAGAGTAAGGTTATGGTTAGTGATTGAGGAGTCCTCAGGTGAAGTTATGTTAGATGGTGAGCAGCTGAAAAAAGTGTCTGTTTAGAGGGGGAGGTATTATGTGAAAAGGAAGCGGATGATGGAGAAGACTGTAGTAGGAAAATTGTGAAATGCACTGGCGGGTGCAGTTAAATCGTTGGTCGGATGTAAATGGACTAAGGTGGTTGAGTGCGCTAGGTCTACATGCAGCGATATGTTACCCGTGTTTAATGGTACTAGTAGTCGGACTATGTCCGGAATAAGACGGTATATATCTAAATTACAATGTGTTCAGAAGGACAATCTTAGTGGCGTGTTAGTGTGAAAAGAAATGATTAAAATGAGCAGATGAACATATTGAAGTTGTTTGTGTGTGGCAGATTGGGTAAATGAGGAATAAATGAAAGACGTTCAGATGTTGGTCATCTGAATAGATGGATCGAACCAACGTCGGAACCAGGATGTGATGTAGGTAACCGTTGTGTGACGGGAATCGACTGGAGGGGAGACAGAAAGAAAAGGAGATGAGATCAATTGAAAAGGAATGCCTGGAAACGAGAGAAACTCATATTGTATCGCATGTTTTGTGCACTGTCTTTTCTGATCTTCAAAGAATTGTGCTCATTTACATAACTAGTTGAGCGTTGTTGCACATGTGCTGGTTTTTGATCGACCCTTGATTATGTTCATTGCTTAGAGCTCTGCTCTTCTCACTCTCTGCACTTCTTGCTCCATTAGCTATTGCATCTTCCCATCTACGTTGACGAGAGGTATTCATAGTTGAGATCGTTCGGTCCTTCTAATCTTCGTCTCTCTCTTCTCTTCTGCTTCTCGGTTCTCTCTCGTTCAATAGCCCTCTCTCTCTTGTGTCTTGGTCTTTATCTTCATTCTTGCACTATGCATCTTCTGTCTTACTTACATTTGTTTTATCAAAGATGGTCATAATGAAATTATGACTGAGATTAGGATTTACATTCATTTTTCTACAATTGCTTGTCACATATTATATAGAGTGCTATTATTATTCATATGAATGTCGATCATCCCTTTCAGTGACGAAAATAAATATGACATATCAACGCACCCAACTGACTCCATCTTCGGAGACCCCGAAGCTGGCGATCTACACGTGTGATGTTATGTTAGAATTGATGATTGATTATAGAAACGAATATTGATAATTTATATTACTTGCTACTGTGAAATAGTAAAAATTCTAATCTCTGAAATTATATAATAATATTATTTAGTGATTTTAAATGAATATAAAATAGTATCGAGTAAGTGTAATTAAATAGCTCATGTCATTTTATTCTAATGTAAGTTAAATTCATAAAAGAATTTTTCAGATTTAGCCTGGTAACATTATTTAAATAATTTTTCTCTACAAGTTATATATACCAAGTATATGAGTCTAAAGATAGGCCTTGATACTTGCCTAGCATCCGTGAAGTAGTATCATAGGATATCTCAATGTACTTGTGACCATCGAACAATATTCTTAGATACATGTGTACTATGCTACAAATGAGAGACAATGCTTCCTAGATTGATACAGTAGCGCTACTTAAAGTACATATACATGTCACAAACGTACTGGTATCCAGCCAACCGATTATTGATAATCATATACCACAATGCTATCTCCAAAAATATATGAAAAGATCATATTAAGCATATGCTATGAAACCTATTGACAATGCTTTCTAATAAGCACTTATTAAAGAAGAATTAGTTACCTTGAGACTCGAGAGAAAATTAGTAGATGTGTCAAATATTAAAAATTACAAGAATGAAGTTAAAATATAGCTATAGTAGTTTCCTCTACAAATACACTACTAGACCATCATTAGCTTGACTTCTATATTAGATAAAAACTTTTTGTATATATATATAGCAAACTAACTAAATAGTAGCTAGTTCCACTATCATTGAATGATCATGCGTCTACTTGCTCAATGACATACCCCAACACGTTTTACGAGAGACAATAGATCATGTTCTATATTAATTAAAATAATCTAAATAGTAATGAATTCTGAATCTTCATAATTAACGAACTATATGATAGATAATTATAAATCTTTCCTCTATTAGTCATTTACTTAGACTTATCAAATAGCCATTGATAACCGTACCATATATACTCACTACCCAAATAATATAAATATAAATATGGCTAGATTATTTGGGGTAGCCAAACAAATGGTGAAAGGATTCATAACCTTAGAGCTCATAGGTATTCGATGTGATATAACTATTAATATTGGAATAAGTAATTATAAAATATGCGCTTATCTAGTATATCACAACAACGATAGTCTTTTGCTTTATTTCATCTATGTTGTAATGCTCGATTCAGGATGGACGAATTTATACCTTGAGATATCTGATGAACGCGCCAAGTCAGTCTGATCTTACTAAACTCATGACGTCCCAATATGCTGTTCGGAAGAAACTTGTCCATAAGCTATACAGTGATATATAGCAGACATACCCGATGTATCAAACATATTTATGATTGTCATAATTCTAGCTATAATGTTGCATTCATGCACAAATTCCTCTACTATTCGGCAATTAACATCAGTATCGAGAACATAATGAAATCGACAAATTAAATAGTTCAGAGATGAGACGCTTCAGATCATGATGATCTACTGCAGAAGCGATACTTAACAAGATTGCTTATATAGTGATAGTTCAAGCAAACAATAGACAATATATATTTCGAATGTTAACGTACTACCGATATGTATGAATTTGTTATAACCATGGTTGTAGTCATTGATGATCAGAACATCCATTGTGAGATAGCCGGATTCACATCAAGTTAGATGAATCCTG
>JABUQX010042452.1:0-43548 GCA_015478945.1 Trachelipus rathkii | reverse complement strand
ACCAAAGTTTAGAATCCTAGCTTAACAGGTTTTTTAGAAGCACTTCAATTTATAATCTTGTCAGAACAACTCTAAAGCTTCAGTAAGGAAAAACTCTAATGTATATCGTCTTTAACATTCTCCATTTCGCCTGACTAAAACTAGTGGTCCAAAATCGTATTACCCAGATTCTCCCCTTCTACTCAAACCTTATATTCCAAGTCGGGCTACACTCATTAAACTTCTTTCTCAATGCCATCTATCTCCACAACAGAAGTTACTTGAATTCCTTTTATATTTTTTACATATATTTTTACACTTCATCACATTATCCTCTTTCATTTTATTTCCAATTTCCTTTGATACTTAACCTCTCCATCAAAAACCCCTTGACTATCTCTCCTAGTAGTTACCGTTTCGTCCTTCTTTCTTTCTCATTTATTACGTGGTATATTTCAAATGATGACATTTTCTCCACATGTCATAACATTTTTACTTCTTTTTAAAACGACAAGAACTATCCTCCTCATTCCCTCTCACACGCCGCCGATCGCTTTGCAGTTTTTTATTATCTTTCTCTAGGACAATTTGTTACCTTCATTATGCCCTTTCCTTTTTCATCCATAAAATATTACCCTTCTTCCTACTCAACTTTTCTCCCCACCATTGGGTCTTCTCTCTGTTCTCTCATGTTTTCATTCATTCTCCTCTCCCAAAACCCTCTTAAACCTGACATTTACTCTTTGACCACTTCTCACTCCTCCATCCAGAACCCCGTTGAGTTGATTTCTTTCTCTTCATTGCTCAATTTAATCCACTTTTTGAACAAATAGCAATCCTCCTTTCTCACTCTGTGCTCTTCACTCTAAATCATCCATCACCTTGTTTTGCACAGTACTTTTTTCCTTCAATAAAGCATCCAAATCTCCTCACATAATCCTGCATGCTCTTTCTTCCCTTCTTTCTTTATATCCTAATCAACATCATTTATTATTCATATTTTCAATCTTTTCTCTTTTTTCATTCCTCTATATTTTTATCCAAAATGCCTCATTATTTTCTTCCATCCATCTCCCGTCCTGATTCTTCATCTCTTTGAGGTTAAGATCGTTTACTAACTGCCAAGTCCCCTGATTAACAGTGTTCCTTATGTTTATCCCCCGGATATTTTTCTATATCTTCTATTCCATACAAAATCTCCCCTTCCCTTCCATTCGAGTATTCTTTGCTTTATTCCTCAACTTGGAACAATCTATCACCTTTCCATGTTCCTCTCATTTTCCTCATTCCAAACCCCATACGTTAATGAAAATTGGTTAAAATAAAAAAACTATTAATTATTTACCTTGAATATTTCTCAGACGACGGTTAATTCCCCCGACAACTATACAATATTTGTTTCTGATCCCCACGCACGCAGGGAAAAACGAGGACCCCTATTAATATTATCAAGTTAATTATGACCCCTTCTTTCTTTCTATCTCAATTTCCCTATATTTTTTTATCTTTCTTCCTTTTTACATTAATAAATATCTCTATATTTGAGTCTTCAGAACAATGATTCATTTATACGATTCGTATCACATCTGTTATATAGATAAAGACCAGTCAATAAAAATTAATAAATAATATACAAGAAGACGCATCCAAAGACCCCCGAGCAGGATACTTCCACTTTTAGAAAAAAAACATACTTACAAAAGACAGGCAACTTTCTCCCCCATCTACAAACCAACCCTACAAACACACACACACAACACACACACACACACACACACACACACACACACACATAATATATATATATATATATATATATAATATAATATATTATATATATATATATATAAATATATTATATTATTTTAATTTATATATATATATATATAATAGAATAATTACTATATTATATATATATATTATATATAGTATAATAATATATATATATATATATATTAATATATAATTTTATATATAAATATTTTAATATTAGTTTTAATTATTAATATATAAACTAAGATATACGCTATTAAGTATATATATATATATATATATATATATATATATTTATATAATATATATATAATTATATATATTATAATATATATATATATATATATTATTATATATATTATATATTATTATATATATATTTTACATATAATATGTTTGATAATTTAAAACCCATGTAGTAATATATATATTAGAATATATATATATATATATATATATAGATTATATATATAAATATAATATATATTATATATATATTATAATATATAAAGTTGGTGGAAATGGTGGGTTTAGTTATCTTCCTTGTTTTTTTTTACTCCAAAAGGTAGTGATAAAATTTCTTGTCATTATCCTAGTTGTTTTTCGCTGTGAACTGTCTTCTTCACATCTTTGTAAAGCTTTGCTTTTCGCTTCCGGTTTTTTAAAACTATTGAGAAAAATTTAAGAGTGGTTTAAAAATTTTAAACGTTAAAACATCTGATTTTTCTTTTAAATGTTTGAGTAAAAAGCTTGCATTTAATATATATAAAATTTTTGGTTGCATATCGCGACAGTTTAAAATTAGTTTTTATTAGATTAAAAATAAATATAATGTATTTAGATTTGTTAAAATTCATTTGTTAAAATCTAGAAAACAGGTTTTAAAATCATTAAAATATATGTATTAACAGGAGAACAAAAAGAAAAGCACTAAATCCACGTTCACACAAATATATTATACATATATTATATTATATCTAAAATATTATATACATATATCCTTCATCAAGTGAAAATAGACGTTTCATGATGAAATATTACTTTTATTCTTTCAAAATTATATTGATTTAAATTTAGTAATAAACTAAAAATGAATATTGCAAATAACAAACGTTAAACCATAAAATTCAATATTCTTTTTATTTTTTATTTTAATAAAACACTTTTTTGGTTAAACTTACTTTTCGGATGATGAAGATATATATATACTTATATAGTATATTATATTATATAATAATATATTATATTATATATCTATATATATTATATATATATAATAATACGAATTATATAATATATACTATATTATAATATATATATATATATATTATTATATTATAATATACTATATATAGATATATATATATTATATATTGTATATATATATAATATATATAACATATTAATTATATATATATTATATATATAATATATATATATATATATAATATATATATATATATGAAGTATACCGAGTGTGAAGTATGTATATATATAATATTCTTAAATATATATATAATATATTATTATATATATTAACTTAGTTACTCCTATATATATTTATTAAATATTATACTATAATTATTACTTCACCACCTCGGTTTAAACGGACGCTCTCTGTATTAAACGGTATTTCCGGAAACAGCGGACTATATATATTAAAGAAATTTACAATTTTTTGATTCTCCACTATACGATTCAAAGGCAAATCAACAAAGCCTCGTTCACCAGATCAATGGTAATCGTTAATTTTCCAATTTTAAAATGTTTATTTACTATATTACAACTGATATAGACAGTTGATTATAGGTTTTTTGACACTTTAGGAGGTATGTTGTGATGATTAAAAGTACCTTACTGAACTTTATTACTCTGTGTCTTTCTAATCGTAATTTGTTTGATGATTATTCCGCTAGCCTCGGTCCACTGGTCGTTCATACCTAGTTTCACCGGTACTTTATCGTATTACCGGACAATCGGCTTCATCGACCGTGGCTTCCCCATTTTCTAAGTACCGTTAAGCCGAGTTAGGAAGTATATATAATATATATATTATATATATATAACGTAGTAGTAATATATATATCATTATATATTATCATTAATACTATATATATTATATATATAATATATTATACTATATATATATATATTGTTAATATATATATATATTATATAGTATATATATATAATATATATATATATAATATATATATAATTATATATAATATATAGTATATATAAATATAATATATATATTATATATTATATATAGTATATATATAATAGATTAATATATATATATATATATAAATATATAGTTAATATAGTTATATATATATATATATATAGTATCATAGACAAAATTCTCTTACTTAACGCCCACACGGAACGGAGCTCGGATCAAAAAAAAATTTTCACAGGTAGCTTCTATGATACATAAATAGGATGTTCTAGGGTCCGACAATGAAATTTTTTTTGTTTTTTTTTTTTTTTTATTTACTTTTAAGTTTATCCGATAAATTATATACTATATTATTTTTAAACAGGATATTATAGCCGGCAATGTAGGGGGCTCGAGCCACGGGGAACACAGGGGGGAGACGAATAATAATTCCACTACCCCGTAGGGAGGGGCGGTTAGGAACCCCCGCGCAACCCAACATATTTCACCAAAGAGCGGGGGTTCCGGAGATCCTCCCGGAGGGGCGGGAAATAGTCTACCGCCGTAAGTCCCGGAAGCCGCAGGAGACCCCGACATCCTGCCATCGGTGCGGTATAATACCCTTGGGTATTCTTTAATTTACATTTTCCTTACTTAAAATTTACCAGGATTCCAAAAATGTAATTCTTTTCGCTGTAGCTAGTTATTTGTTAAAAATAAAGTATGATGTTTTTTTTTTTTTTGTTTTTTTTTGTTTTTTCTTTATTTCGACCCTAAAACGTCTATTTATGTATGTATCATAGATGATACCTGTGAAAAAATTTTTTTTTTGACCGAGCTCCCGTTCCGTTTGGCCGTTAAGTAAACTTTTACCATATATATAAATAATAGTATATATTATATAATATATATATATTATATATATATATATTAATATTATAATTATATACTATATATATATAATTAAATATATATATATTTATTATATATATATATATTATATAATTACTATATCTAATATATTCATGAATTTATTTAATCTTTAATAATATATATAAATTATAGACACTCATTACAGATTTCTATCAATTAAAAAAATATATTAATAAAATTATATTATTAATTTATATAGTATTATATATATATATATACTATGCCCCCTAAGCCCCTGAATTAAAAGAAAAGGGTTGCCACGGACAAACCTAGAAAGCGATGCGGTTGTAGTGTAAAACAAACTTCGCTCGAGAAACTACACAACCAGCCTCGAACCTCCATACAAGATGGAGGAACATGTTGGTTGCCCTGACAGACTTATAGTCTACTTCTGGAAACTGAAGAAGATAATATTTAATAAGAAAATAAGAAAAAGAAAAAGAACTCAAGTCAAGACTAGTTTGTTTAGTATTTTTGCTTATTTAATTTGTTGGATGTGTCTCCTGTTATTAAAACAAATCTGTTATATATAAGAGAAATAAGTTAATTATTTTACTGATATGTAACATATTAGTCTGCTCACTTAGAGCAGATCTGCCTCTAAAGCAAAAAACATCATAGTATGTTAAGTATATTTTTGTTATTTATTGTGTTTGGATGTGTCTGCTGGCCATGTGTTTTCATATTGAGTTCTGTTGAAGCAGCTAACCATCAAACTTACCAGTATACTTAGCGTGAGCGATCTTAGAGGATCACAGCAGTCTATAGAACAATGTGTTCTATATATACATATTCATACAATTATTGTAACAATGTTATACTGCCGGTGAAACATCTAGCTATTATTTACAGTTAGGCGAAGAAGATAGACAGAAGAGAAGACAGAAGAAGAAAACAAAGGAAGAAGAGAAGAAGAAGAAGAAAGAAGAAGAAGAAGAAGAAGAAGAAGAAGAAAGAAGAAGAAGAAGAAGAATACTTATATATCTTAAATTACTCTAGCGTTAGTATATCTAATATATAGTATATATAATAATATATAAATATATAATATATAATTATAATACATTAGTATATATATATAACATATACTATAGTAATAAATATAAATTATAATATATATATTATATATATATATATAATATATTATATTATTATATTATATATTATATACTATATTATATAATATATTATAATAATATATCATATATCATATATAATATATTATATAAAATATTATATATAATATATAATATATATATATATATATATATATAGATATAATATATATATATATATAAATATATATATATATACTTATATATATATATATATTTATATTATTGAAAAAACCCTTTAACTTTAACGGTAATGATTAAATTAGTGTGATGAAATTACCCTTGGCAATATATAAAAATTTCTTTATTTAATACATTTAAAAAAAAAAACTTTACACAAACAAAAATAAAAGATCACCAAATATATACTAATGATAAGTTTTAATTTTAAGCTTTCGTCTAACACAGTTTGAAAGACTTCTTTCAGAGAAATGAAATACAGGAACTAAAATATTTATTTACATTAAAGCTACGAAAAAAACATTGGTTGGTTAGTTTTTTAAAAAATCTCTCCTCCTGACGTCCTTTAAGAAGTTTGAAGTGAGCAAAATTTATTGAATTTCTGAATACTGATCCAAGATTTATATCTCCTTGCATTGTTTAAATTTTTCGTAATTATAGATAATAATCTGATCGTATTTATTTTTCTTTTTTAATGTTGACTGCAATTTTTGGGGAACATCCTGTAAATTGATTTATGGTTCCTTAAATGATTCGATGTTGTGGTTAAAGCAGTAGTTCTCGGTATTCATCCGTCAAATTCTTGCCCGTCTGTTGATTCATTCTTCTTTGAAAAATCACAAGTTTCGCCTGACATATACCCTCAGGGCAATCAAAACACGGTATCTTATAAATACATTGAGAAGTATGAATATATGTTCCTAGAGTTTGAAATCTTTTTTAAGGTCAAAGTACTTTCATTTATTTGTAAAACAAATATTGCTTGGGAGATTGCTATATGTTTAATGGTTTAATTAAGTTATACGGGTGGGATAGATATAGTTAATATTAGTTTTTCTGTGTCAGGGGGATTTATTATTATAATATTTAATTTGCATTTTGGTAAGCTGAATAAGATTTGAAAGTGTTCGAGGATAATTAGTTTTTGAACGTTGAGATCAAGAAAATTAGTTTCAGTTGATGAGCATTATAGGAGACACAAGATAATTAAATGCTCAAAGAAAAGAGTGCGTTGAGAGTTAAGCTAATTTGTTTATAGGGTCGTGTTAAAAACTCAATGTATATCATATGGATGAAGAAGAGTAGGTGTTCTATAGACAGAAAAAGAAAGATCTTCGTTGTGTAGAGTCTTTCCAAGAAAATAAAGCTGTGATCTAAAAAAGTAATGAGAGTTTTGGGGTAATTCATGTGTGAAAGAAATAGAAGGATGAATGTTTGTTAATTAAGTGTAAAATGTCATTGAAATTAGTAGTCTTTGGAATAGAACAGAGACATCCATCCACCATATACGAAGCCAATGTGGAGGTTGGAAAGCGAGGGGGTGATGATTATATACTGATGCTTCAATTAAGCTCCATTTAAAAAGAATATTACTTAAGATGGGGAAAGAGGAGAACCTAGCAAGGCCAGAAATTTGTTTGAAGAAAAGATTGTCAAAGGGGAAATAGCTTTGGTGGTGGGTATAGGAAGATAAGTTTTTTTTTTTTTTTTTTTTTTTTTTTTTTTTTACTCTTATTCTATTTTCCCAATCTCTATCAATCAGCATAATAAATTTTTTTCATCCAAATATCAATAATTTAAGTATTTCTCTAAGAGATCAAGTGTAAAATGAACAGGGACAGATGTAAATAAAGAGGTAACGTCAAAGCTTAGAAAAAGATGTGTAAAAGGGTTTAAAGTTTGAATGCGTTTGATAAAATCTATCTTGTTGAAAGGATGGAATTAGAAATTCCTATTAAAGGTTTAAGTTGAGAAGAACATTATTTCGGATATTTTATGAAAATTTTACGACAATGGAAAAATAGAAACCTGTAAATATTTTAGTTTTTGTATTATTTGGCACGGAAAGAGCCAAGAAATCAATCAATGTAGGATTTTATTAGTTATTGTGAATGGATGGGAAACTGATTTTACATACATGTGTCTGGATTATATAAATTCAATTTGGGAGTTTTTTAGGTATTGATTATTAATTTGTATAGTGTTACCATCAGAAAGGACTATTGTTACATTTACTATTATAATCTTTGTGAGTATGAGATAATTATTGGATTGCTTATATCACTTTTGAAATAAACTATTTCTTGTTTTTTCTTGAGATCTGATAGAGCTTTATAAAATTTAATCGGTAATTTTTGATATCATTTTAAAAATAATTAACAACATTCATCCTTTTTTTCCTGCCACATCTCAGAATTACCCCAAAACTCTTCATTACCTTTTTTAGACACACTTATTTCTTGGAAAAACTCTACACATCTTTCTTTTTCTGTCTATAGAAAAACCTACTTCTTCTTCATCATATATGACATAGGTTTTTTTACACACAACCCTATAACACCAACATTAGCTACTCTCACATCTGTCTTTATCTGTAGAGCATTTAAATATCTGTTTCTCCGACTAATTATTCAACTGAAACTAAATTGTCTTTTCTCAACGTTCACAAAACTTAATTATCCTCAAAATTTCATTTATTCAGCTTACCACAAAGCAAAATTAAAATATTATAATAGTAATCCCCCTGACACAAAAACTAATTTAACTTATCTTCCCACCCCGTATAACCTAAATTATAAAATTAAACAACATCTCCCAAGCAATATTTGTTTTTACAAAAAATAATACCATTCCCTTAAAAAAGATTTTCAAACCCCCTAAATCCAATATTATTCATACTTCTCAATGTATTTATAAGATACCGTGTTTTGATTGCCCTGAGGTATATGTCGGAGAAACTTGTGATTTTTCAAGAAGAATGAATCAACACGGGCAAGATTTGATCGATGATACCGAGAACTCTGCTTTAACCACCACATCGATCATTTTAAAAACCATAAAAATCAATTTACAGGATGGGCTTCCCCATAAAATTTTGCGAGTCACATTAAAAAAAAGAACAAATAATTAGATATCAGTTATATCTCATAAACGAAAAATTTCACACCAAAATGCAGGCGTGACCAGAGTAGAAAAATGACAGTATTCAGATATTTCTATTATTGCTCATTCAAAACTTTTTAAAGGACGTCAAGAAGAGAGATTTTTAAACAACTAACCAAAATCATTATTGATTTATAATGTAAATAATTATTTTAGTTCCTGTATTTCATTTCTGAAAGAAGTCTTTCAAACTGTGTTCCCATCGTGCGTGTTAGAACGAAAGGCTTAAAATTAAATATTTCATTATGTATAAATATTATTGATCTTTATTTTAGTTTGTGCTTAAAGTGTTTTAATAAATTAATTAATAAAGAATTTTATATTGCCAAGGGTATTTCATCACATATAGTCATTATATATTAACTATATTATATTATATATAAGTATATATATTAATATATATATATAATATATATATTATATTCTTACATATTATATATAATATATATATTATATATATATGTGTGTGTGTGCGCGTACAGGCACTTGTGTGATGGGTGTGCTGGGAGTTTCGTTAAATCAGTGAGGTGGTTGGGGATGGGATTGTCTTAACTAACTTAATCTTACATAAAACAACATATTATGTTTTCTCATGTAAAATTACGTTAGTGGGGTTTGGATGGAGAGGAAGATAAAGGGAAGGAAGTGGGAAGAATTTAAGAGTTGAGAAGTTAAGGAAACAAGTAATAAGGATAAGACATATAGAACGGCTTGAAAATAAATCAGCTGAATGTGAAGCAGATGAAACTAAACATATTGTGAAGAAATTTGTTAATAGTGCAAGAGAAGTAGGTTGTTGTGCTAAAGCATGAAGTAAAATGTAAGCAGTAAGTGGTGAAATAAAGAGGTGATGCAAGCGGTTAAAAGTAAAAAGATGCCTAGTTGAATGTGCTAAAATCCAATGATGAGGTATCTAAAGAAAGATGATTGAATATATAAGGAGGAAAAAAGGAAGACTAAAAGTTGTATTCGTAGGAGGGAGAAACGATGTTAAAACGTAGTTTGGAAGGAGAAAGAATGGGAACTTACATGGAGTGTGAAGTTCTTCCGCATGGAAGCGCGAAAGGTTAAGAATGAGAGTAAGGGGAATATCATAAAATAATAGGTATGAATAGTGTTTACGTAAATGATGAAATGGATATGAGGAGAGCGTGGAGGAGACACTTCAAAAATTTGTATAACATTGGCAGTAGCGAGGAGGTGATAGTGAATACTTGTGAGCTTGGTGGTGCAAAAATAAATGGAATTTTTGAGGGATGAGGTTATGGTAAGGAGGAGTAATTGGTAAAGTGAGAGAGTTGAAGAAAGTTAAATTTGCAGATATAGATGGAATTACAGGTGAAATGGTCAAGAATGGTAGGCGAAATGACGATTGAATAAATTATTATCTTATATAAGGGTGAGGAGGATAAGAGTAACTGTGAGGTCAAACTATCAGGGAATGCGTTATTGTGTATGTGTATTTATGTAGAGATACTATGCTGGTTATTTCGGTTGAAAGAGTGGTCGAGACGAAGGATTGATTGGCGATTAACAAGGTGCATTTAGAAGTGGTAGAGGGTGTGTAGGTCAATTTTTTTCATTGAAACAAATGATCGAGAAAATTGAGAGATATGAAAAATAAATTGTATTTAGGTTTTAGAGGCATATGAAAGAGTAAATAATAAGGAAGCTCTGTGGCAGGTGCTAGTGATGATGATACGATTCTGAATGGAATCAAAAGTGTTTATGGCGCGGGTAGTGAAGCGTGTGTAAAGCGAGGTGAGGGGGGATGTGATATTAGAGAGTATGTGGCGATTGGAAAGTGTCTAGCGCCATGATGGGAAATATGTAAACAGAAGAGTGAAAGGCTTACCTTGCGTTATTGTATTGTCGGCATTCGATTTGGTTTAGTGCGGCGAATCTGAAGAGAGTTTGGGTGGATTAGTAGAGGGGGTTTTGCAAGGTGTGTAAAAGGAAGGACTTGAAAGTAAATGTAGATAAGAGTAAGGTTATGGTAGATGGTGCAATTAAATCCGTGGTGGATGTTAAGGGACGAAGTCTTGAATGACGTAGGGTTTTTGCTTGAAGATATGTTGCTACCTGTGCCAATGCATAGTAGTAAAACTATGGTATGGAATAAGAGGTATAGGTCTAAGGTGTTTGGACATTCTTAGGGGCGTGTAAGGTGTGGAGAAGAAGAAAATGAGGAATGAAAGCATTAGGGAGCTTTATGGTGTGGAGGAAAACGCAAATGAGACAACAGACGAGAATACATTGAGATGATTTGGTCATATGGAAAGGGTAGATAATATTCTGATGGTTAAGCGAATGTATAGAAAGTGGTGAGTGTACTGGGAATCGACCGGCTTAGGAACGGAAGAAAATGTGGATTGTGTCAGTAAAGGAATGCTTGAAGGAAAGTAACGTAAGTTGGCAGAGGCGACAAGAAATGTGCATAGTAGTAGTGAATAGCGGGTTTTGTGAGGGAATATGGTTGATGGCTCTGCCTAGGTGAGACCACACATTGACGAGATACCACAGTAGGGGTTTGTCCCAGTCTCGTGAAGCCCTAGGATGTTTTTTTTTTTTTACTGCTACGAGTTCTCACTTAAGGGTATGGTGTATGCTGCGCACCTCATCCCCAATCCGGCGAAAGGAGGTATATATTATATATATATATATATATATATATCAGTAATATATATAGATATATATATATATATATATATATATATATATATATATATATATATAATATATATATATATATTATATGTATTATTATATATAATATATATTATACCTATATATATAATATATAATATATATAATATAGATATATATATATATTATATAATATTATATATATTAATTATAGTATATATTTATATAATATATTATATAATATATATATATACATATATATATATAAATCTGTGAATTTCATGTCAATGAAATTGCAAATTACAATGCAATGCAATATTCATATTGTAGAAGCAGCTGAAACAACGAAACTAGTCATTAACTGTGCTAATGTTTTGCAAGTTAATGTTTTACAACTTTTTGATAACCTCTTTCGATTTTTCGATAATTGTAAGTTGAACGAACCACTGTCAATCTTAAGAGCAGGGTTGAAGACAAGTTAGAGTGGCTAGAATATATGTAGTTGAAATAATGGTTCGCTGGTTCGTGCTGTTCTTTATAAATGGGAATAATTAAGTAAGTTTATTAATGACAATGTTCTCTAAAGAGCGGACAAGATGGAGTGCATATTGAAGTCATGTGTTTAAACTAACATATTCTATTCTGTACTGTACAATTTATTTAAAAATATGTTAAAACTGTAGCTGAATGATGTAGAATAAAATATAGATTTTTAAAAATATATTTGTTTATTTTATAATTAACTTTTCAAATTTAAACTTTCATTCTTCTCGTTTGTTGACTTACAGACGCTATTTATCACATAATTTTGAAAAGGAAAGCAAAATAATTTATTTTTGTTTGGACAATTGCAGAACTATTTGTGTTTAGGATGCAAGTACCGTTAACCTTTCGATTACTTGGCTTTTTTGTTCTTAACAGCTACCTGATTTAAATATTAAATTTATAAATTTGGAGAATCCATCCAAGCTCTTAAATTTTTGATTGATTTTTAAGAGACATCCGGAAAACTTGTATTCAATTGGCTTAAAACACAATACATTTTGACACTAATTAGTAATTATACTAGCACATGTAAGTAACAGACATTGAAACAATTAATAAACACACAAGTTGCAAAGATTCAATCATACAATGCTAGATCATTAGTAACTAACTAACTATCACTTGAACTGGAATAACAATAGAGCAAAGCATACACTCTTGCAAAAAATAATGTAATAAAGAACTTTTGATCTTGGCTCTTAAATCTCATTTTATAAAATCTTTTATTACCGATTCCATCCTCCAAACTTACAATTTTACTGAATTGCAAGAAACTTCATATATTTAATTTAAGTTTTTTTCATTAGATGAAAACATGGTGCTTAAGTGTTACAATTTAAGGCTTGCAGTTCAGGGTAAGGGAGCGACTACTCCTACGCACCAGTCGTCTCTGATATATATATATATATATATATATTATATATATATTAATATATGATAATAATATATAATATATTATATATATATATATGATATAATATATATATATATATATATATATAAATATATATATATATATATATATATATAATATATATATATAGTATATATATTATATATATATATAATATATATACTTACATCCTATGCACCATATATATATATATATATATATATATATATATATCTGTGTGTATGTGAGTGCTTACGTGTGTATTATTGGTGATGACAGGGGTCTTGCTGATTTAGATTCGAATATTATTACTGGCATTGAACAGAAAAAGAAACTATAATAGACTTTGTTCAGTGAAGCGGAAAGGTGTTTAATTCAACTGTTGACAACATTCTCATCGGCGCCCTTGCGACCCTGTGTCTCCCTCTTCCTCTCCCTTCCCCCTCCCTCTCTCTCTCTCCCTCCCCTCTCCCTCTTTCTCTTGGAGAGAAATAGAAAATAGAATAAAATAGTAATTTATAAAAGAAAGCTCATTCCAGCTGAGTGAGCTATTCGGTGATTCCCAATAAAATATAAAATCGAAATTGCAACTTCGATCTTTCTTCCTTTGAGAAAATTTGTGTCTATTTCGCTCCTCCTTTCATAATGTCAGACATTCAATTCTTATTTATTGTAAATATTGAAAATTATATTTTTTATTATTGAGTTGAGAGAGAAGAGAGAGAGAGAGAGAGAAAAAAAATCTGTTTTATTTTATTTAACATGTAATGATTCTTTGGGAGTTAAAAATATATTCTTATTTTCGATTGCTGAAAACATCTTCAAGAAGTTGTTTTAGTTAATAACTGCTTTTAAAAATAGTTTTGGAATCAGAATCAGAATTGGAGTTCGGAATCGAGGAATCTGGAATCGAAATGGGAATGGGAATCAGAGAGGAAAAGCTTCTACGGGAATCGGGAATCGGGATCGGCAACAGGGTGAGGTTTCAAAGTCACAGGTTTAACATTTATATATATTACTACTATAATATATATATATATATAAATATATTATTATATATATATTATATATATATATTATTATATATATAAATATATTTATATATATATAATTATATATTATATATACCTTAATATATATATCTATATATATATATATATATATATATATATATATAGATATATATATAAAGTATATATATATATATTATATATATAATATATTTTTTTACTATATATAATATCATGCTTATATTATAGTATAATATAGTATATATAATATATATATAGATCATATATATATATATGATATATATTAATTAAAACTAACAATGTAAGAAAGTAATAAAAAATATTAATTAAGAGCATGTGTTCTCCAGGATTATTGTTTATGTATAAGTTTTTTTCTTTTTAATATATGAAAAAACTTTAGCGTGGACTTTATATAAAAATATTTTTCTCTTGAAGTTATACAAAAAAAGAAAAATAAATAAAAAAATAAAGCTTAAGGAAGTTGAATAATAATTAGCTAGAATAAATAAGACTTGTTTTGAAAAATTGGTTTTTCCTTTTTTTGCAGAAATAAAAAATATATAAAACATATAATATTTGAAAATAAGTCATAATAGAAATAAATCTATTAGATGTAAATCAGACAAAAGCTCAAAGCAAAATCCTAAAGACATGTTTGCAATTCTTGGAAGAAATGAAGGTAAAGCTCTGCTAATTAAGAAGAGTAAAAATCAAAATCTTTTCAAGAAATATTTTTTGCTTTCTTTAAAAAGAAATCAAAAGAATTTCCGGAAACTAATGTTTTCCTTCTTTAAATAAGTAAATCCTTTTACTGAAATGGCAAGTAATACATTTGTATACCAACACGACCACACATACTCGCACAAGGTCGCACCCACGCACATACTCACACACACATGCTCTCTCTCTCCCTTCTCTCTCTCTCTCTCTCTCTCTCTCTCTCTCTTTCTCTCACACACACACACACACACACACACACACATACCTACACACCTACACACCCTCACACCCTCACACAAACTAAGAACATATATAGTAACAAATCGGATGTAAGATTCCGTTCATTCCATTTGCATTTTGAATATTTGATTATCCTAATTGAACGCGATATATATTATATATATTAAAAGATATATATATATATATATATATATATATATATATATATATATATATATATATATATAATATATATATATATATATATATAGTATATATAATATATTATATTATATATATATATATATATATATATAAGTAGTATAGTTAAAACGGGCTTACCGGGCCACCCTCGTTTCACTCGGCAGTGATTCCCGAAAGACGCTTCCGCTCCCCGTTTGTAAATACTACTTTAAAGGTTTCTTAAATGGAATGGAATGGTAAGAAGTTCAAATCGTCAAAGATGTGTTATTTATTGTTTTTTTTTAATTTTGTTTACCACATTTGCTCAGCGGATTTTGGTCTACTGAAGCAGTTTGCCACTAGTACAGAAATTATTCATAGAAACACATTTTTATAGAAAATTGCAAAATAAGTACATTTGCTTTTATGTGTTCGACTTCTAAAGAACACAAAAAGAGTAATTTTAAAAAATAATCATATATAAAACATTTTTAACTACGTTATAACTTTTTAATTTCATGATCTTGAGTCATAATTATTGGAGTATAGGAGACTCCGCTTTCGGTGGTAGCAAGATCAAATCCTCATCAGATTTTAATTATTTTTAAATAAAATACAAAATGAGTAATATAAATTATAACTTGCCAAGTTTATATTCTTTAATGGTCTCTTAAGCCGACGTGGGTGAGTAACGACTTTCCCAGCTATATGGTGAGTTTGAATCCTGCACCATCGCTTCCTTTTTAAGATGAAGAACGGTAATGTTGGTTTGGCACTATTAGTGCAAAAATATAATAAGGGATGATAACGTTACTTTTGCATACTGTGCAAAATATTATTAAGGATGATTCAACACTTTACTTTGCACTAGGTTGTGCAAAATATATATAGAATAGTTAGATAATAACCTTATTATCATGTCAAAAATATTTTATTTTAGGCCGGAATAAATAATGACAGGGGGAATTTTGATTCAATCTTTATTTAAAAATTTTCTTAATAGAATTGATTCCCCCAAGTTTTAATTGGTGATCTTAGTTATTATTTTTACAGGCTCTATTTTTAAATTAAGTTAAAATGTTACAATGTCACATTTCTGTACATTTCAAACATTTTAATATCAAATTTTTTCAGATGACTGCAAATTCAGAAAAGAAAGCTTGGCCAATGCTGCTTGACATGACTAAAGAAGAATGCAAAAAGGCGCTAAGGTCCCTAGGTGAATATTGATAAATATTTACATTTTTATATTTGAATATATTTTTCTTAAGTACCCATTGAAGAGTTTTTCTGTGAGAAATGTGTATTTAGTTACATTTGTAATGATTTTTTAAGTATTACAACCTGCTTTAACATTATCATTCACAAGCTCTCAGACCTCAGATTTATCATTTTACTTTTGTTAATAGTAATTGCCAATTATCTAAAATTTATGTATGTAAGGTTTGATGAAAAATATAGTTGTTACCTGTTTATGTAATCCAGGAGTTCCTTTTTAAATAATTAATCTTTAAATCCCAGTTTCAAAAATGAAATGCCAAGGACAATTTATATAGCTATTAGTTGCTATAAATTGTTATCATTGATTGTATCTTGTATGTGTTTGTTTCATCTTCAACATTTATACATTTGAATTTTTAAAAATAATTCTTTTCTTTAGAGTTGTCGA
The DNA here is from genome assembly GCA_015478945.1 of Trachelipus rathkii. Lineage (NCBI taxonomy): Eukaryota > Metazoa > Arthropoda > Malacostraca > Isopoda > Trachelipodidae > Trachelipus > Trachelipus rathkii. The sequence continues at coordinate 26,555 of JABUQX010042452.1, read as the reverse complement.
CATACAGTAAAATAGTTTCAGTCCTACGTGCCCAAGGTGAACTCACAAAAGAAAAAAAGAAATTACTTAATGATTTACAAAATATGTTTGCTATTCCTGTTGAGAGACATCGTGCAGAGATAAGACGAGCTGTTAATGATGAAATGCTTAACACTATAGCTGAAACGTAAGTAAAGAGTAAACATAATAGTTTGTATTTCTTAAACATGTGTTTAATTTAATTTTGTTTTAAATTTTAATGCAAGTTTTAAGGGAAACTTCTCAAGAAACTTTACAAAATGATAAATTAGCCATAATAATAATTTACTTGTCTTATTTAATAAATTTGGAAATCGCAACATTTTTCCAAAAGTGATTTTAAGTTGAAAGTTAGTTATGAGTATTAAATGATCTGTGGAATCAATTTTATGTTTGATTTTCTACCACTCTATTATTAAAATTTTCTTATTTTAGAAATTACTTAATATGTTTATTCTTAGTTTAATACACAGTTTGATTAAAACTACTCATATGCCACTGGCATAAATCTTTGAGAATTATGGAATTTCAGGTAGGTTGGAAAAATTAGAGAAAGTGTGAGGGAGGGTGGGATTAGAATCTTTGTGAAACATGATTCACATTATTATATATATACCGGTATTATTTGTTTTTATCTCCATAGGACCTACTTTTTTATTTGCATTTTAGTGCACCATAGACTCCATGTAATCTACCCTTCCAAATGTTTCATTATCTTTCTTTCATTATGACCACTTCCTAATTTCTTCGCTATGCCAAAAATTCCTTTTTTTCCTCTCAGGAATGGCACTGTTATCTTCCAGTAATTTTATAATTTTGAAAAAGCAATACTGTATTAGTATTTAAGAGTGGAAGTAAGGTTGATGTCTAAAGAAAGTTAAATTCTTTGAATATTAAGTAAATATATTGTTCAAGCAATGTATCAACATCATTGCTGTTCCAAGATAGCTTGGGTATATGATTTCTCAAGCCTAAAACTTTTTTTTTTAATTTTTTTTTCCATTTGTTTTTGCATTTATTAAATGAAATTACCCCCAAAAATTAATTTCAATCGTCTTTTTATTTAAATTAGCTATAAGTTATGAAATTTTAAGATTTGCTTACTTATAGAAAATAATTTCAAAATTCTTTTCTTTTAATATCAGCTGCAGATGAAGTATGAAAAGTTTACTCTTAAAATATTCATTGTATACTTATATATTTGCCACTCAGTGATAGTTTGCAATATAGTTAAATAACAATTTAAAGATAATAAAATTTATGGATATTCACTTTGAGTCCTGAGATTTCAATTTGAAAATAAGTAAATTACAAATAATGAATTGGTATAAAATATTTCACTTGCTTATGCAAATTTGTTTAATATTTGTTTGTAATATCAGATATCCAAGATCTTAAGTTTGTTAAATAATTTTTAATCAAAACTGGAAAGCTTTTTTATCTTTTTACCTTCCAAAATCTTATCTAAAATATCTTGAATGATAATATTTCAGTTAATTTTAATGAGTCAAAGCTGCTGATCATGTCACTATTACTACTCTAGAATAACTTATTGTTTATTTAAATTTAAAGTAAGTATTGTTAAATTTGATAGAAGATTTCTTATATATATATATATATATATATATATATATAGTATATTATATATATCATACTAATATTATATAATATATTTATAATTTTAATAAAGAAATGGAAAAAGGAATAAATCTAAAAATTTAGAATTATAATATCATAGCATGGCTACAATTATAACAAGGACGAAGATAAATATTAACTTAATATTATTTAAACAAGCAATAATATTTATGATATTGCGAAGGTAAATTTATTTCATCGTTTTATATCTTTTTATGCGTGGAATAGTTTATATAATTATATATATAAATATATAATATATATAATATTATATATATTATATATATATATTATATATATATATTATTATATATATTTTATATATATATTATATAATTATATTATATATATATATATAATTATTACTATATATATAATATATATATATATAGCTATATATATAATATATTCTTATATAATATTATTATATATATACTATACTATATATATATATAATATATACTATATATTATAATATATATATATATATATAATATATATATATTATATATATATATATATATATATTCATATTATTATAAATATATAATATAATATATATATATAATATATATTATATTAATAATATAATATTACATATATATATATTACTATAGTATCATATAATAGGTAATATATATATATTATATATATATATATATATATGTATTATATATAATATTATATATATATTATTTATATATTATATATATCATATATGTAGGGCCTTCTTTGGAATTGGCCCGGCTTAAGATTATTGTTATTTTTTTCTAATATCAATATTGATTATATATATCACTGGCCAACAAAGATTTTGCGGCAAAACATTTGAAGGTCATTTTATAGGTAACTTGTTTGCCCTGATCCGAATAGATAGCTCTTAGTATATTATACAAACTGAAAATATTAGTCAGAAAAAAGAGGAAAGAAACAATTAAAATTAATTTGAATGAACATATTAAGTCAAGGGTCTTTCAAAGATAGTTGATATTAAGATTTTTACTATAAGCCATTGAAACTGAGCTCGTGCTTCTCTACTCGTGAAGCGCTATTAGGATGGTGAGAGTGAACGTTGTGTGCCGAATTTCATGTTCATGAAAGTGGATGTAACACGCTTATATTGGATAACACAACGAATACCCTCAACATGAGAATGTCGCAGCATAAGTATAAGCCGAGTAAAATATTTCAACCATATTAAGGAAGAAACACCACAAAAATCCCGATAACAGAATATAAAAGAGGCTTCTCCATCATAACAAGAAAGAAAAAATTTTTTATGAATTGCGCTCGGGGAATCATTACCTCTTTAAGGGAAACACAAACCAGAGTAATAAACATAAATATAATGAAATGTCCATTTTTTTAAACATTTTTTAAATAACAAAGTCAACGTAGGTTAACTTTTTAACTTTTAAAATTATTAATTTTTGTTTCATTTATACATAGTTTATTAGTTTCATAACGAGCATGTACCTTATATATATATGTCAACAAGAATATAAAAACAATAAACTATCTCCTTGAAAAATGTCGAAAGTGTTCGGACGAAAGCTATTGGGTACTGTTATTAAACATCAATAGTTTTTATTTTTATTCCAAGGGATAATACTAAAGAAAATTTCTTCTGTAAAAGAAATACATTAAGGAGGCTTGAAAACAGCAACCAAAATCATAAGTCAAATTAGCAACTTGAGTTTTTATTATTATTATTATTATTATTATTTTTATTATTATTATTATTATTATTATTATTATTATTATTATTATTATTATTATTATTATTATTATTATTGATTAGTTTATTATTATTATATATTATTATTATTATTATTATTATTATTGATTATTCATTTAATTAAATTATTATTACTTATTATGGCTAAGCACATGAGGATTGCAAAGTGGTGATGATGATTGCCGTGAGAACATTGTTGCCACGGGTCGAAGCTCAGAGTCGGTGACGTGAGTGACATTGATCTATAACTGCAGTTGAAATACGGTGTAAAGTAAGTGTTTGCAAAGGGAAGTAGGTACAGAGCTCTTTGGTAAAATTCAAAGAATTGGATATAACCAGTACGCCGTTCATTATAGGGATGGAAAAAATGCTTTCAGCGGTTGATGGCAAGGACCAAATCATATGCTTCCACTGATAATAGATTGCGGTGCAATAGAACAGTTATTATTAATGCCTGCAATTCCTCCTGGCAGTGTACAACACGATACTAATATAGTATATTAGTTAATAGAGAAGTTGAAAATTATTGACAACGTGCAGGAGATTAGTTTCAAAACGACGACAGAAAACACTGGTCATTTTTAAGGTGTTTGTGTTTACTGGAAAAGAAATTAAAAAGAAAGATTTTTATGTCATATCTATGAAATTGTTTTAAAGGTCGAGTTTGATTCAACAGTGGCTAAATCATTTGGGTCAATTATTTCGATTCTCAGTAAATTTCAAGAAAATTGGTCTAAAATAAACAAAATGGAATTCTCTCCATGTGTTACAGATGAATAAGTCAAAGTAAAACTGCCGATGACTGATGTTCTTCTTAATTTTTCTCTTACAAATCTTAAAGAAGAATACAGTTGAATGAGGATATTCAAGAAATACTAGAATTTGTGGTAGTTTTCTTCTGTGGAATTTCACCTTGAGGAATATCATTCAGAATTCCAGGAGCCTTCATCATGCCAGGTGGATTGCTAAAGCAATTTATCGCCTCAATTTTTTTTCCGAAGTCAATTCCTTCTCTTCTGCTATAAACTAATTATAACCAGAAATCTGTGCATATTTCTATTTCAAGGCGTGGATTCGCTCATCTGTTGCAATAGAACTTCTTTAAGATTTGGAAATCATTTGTGATCTTAATTTGTGTAAGAACATTAATGAACATATCAGGCTCAGCAAAGTAGAATGGTTTAATTTTGTAACCATTTGTGATATCTTACATCTGAAACAACGGCTTTAACATTTTTTTATACCGATGTTCCAATTGAAGATCAAATGCTGATGTTATAAGCTTTGAAATGTCAGGAAAGTCTAGAGAATGACATAAAAAGTTCACTGTCCAACCGAGGAATTTATATATTTGGGAAAGGCATTGAAAATTTTATTTCCCAAGATTCCAGGAGATTTTTTGAATGGTTTTCAATAAATATTGACTTCTTGAGAAAACTTTCAGAAATGGCAATTAATCACGAATGGCTTAAATAAGGTTGTAAACGATGTTGCAAAACAAGGAGTAAAACTGATGCGAGAGTACGAAACGGAAAGAGAGTTCATTCATTCTAAATATTTTGTTCGAATATGGACGCCGATATTTAAGTGTTAAGAAGTCGAAGTTAATCAGTAGACTTTGAACAATGACAATAAATAACTCCAAAAGAAAATCACAAATACCTTAATAGTGCTTATGCTTAGAAATTTTAGTAAATGGTGAAGAAACCTTTTATCTCAAAGTCATTTTATTCTCAAATCACAACCAATTTTTTTAAGGAATTATTTTTCTATAGATTTAATAATTCTAATCTAAGAACCACCATAATACATATATATATATATATATATATATACTATATATATACTTATTATATAATATTTATATATTATATATATATATATAATATATATATATATATATATATTATATTTTGTATAATCATCAATATATATGTATATATATATATAATATATATATATAATATATTATCTATATATATATTATATTATATCATATATATATATATAATATATATTAGTATATATATATATATATATATATATATATTATATTAACTATATATATATATATATATATATATATATATACTATATATATATAATATATATATATATTATATACTATATATATTTATATTATTTATATATTATATACTATATATTATATTTATATATATAACTATTATATATTATAATATATATAATATATAATATTATTATATAGTGTATATATATATACTATATATAGTATTATATATATATTATATATATAATAATATATATATATATTATATATATATATATAATCTTATATATATTATATAAATATATAGTATATTATATATTGATATTACTATAATATATATATATATTTATATATATATACTATATATAATTTAAAAGGTTTAAATATTATATATATATATATATATATATATATATATATATATTATTGTGGTTGGTAATGCGAGGGTTTCGTTTTACTTCTAAAATACCCAAACACCTTTCGCAATGATCTAAATTATTCAAAGATGTCATTGTACAACCAAAAAAATAAATAAAATGCGACATTAACGTTACAAAAGGACGCAACTCAGTCATCTAGTCGCACGTCATCACATATAACAACACGCTGTGAGTGCTAAATATGGAAGCGCTGTTGACATACTTCTATTTTATCATACTTTTGTATATATATATATATATATATATTTTTTTTTTCAATTATAAAATATTTAATTTTTCACTATTTCCTGTAAGAAAAAAAAGAAAAAAAGGAAAAAGAAAAGAAATAAATAAATCAAAAATATCTTTTTTTTAAAAAAAATGATCCTTTATAATATATATATATATATATATAATTCTAATATAAATATATATATATTATATATATATATATATATAATATATTATATATAATATTATATACTATATATATATATATATATATATTATACTATATATATAATTAATACTTTTAATATTTACATGTAGGAAGTTTTTAAGTTTATCGCTTGATCTTGATATATATAATATATATCTATATATATATATATATATTTTTTTAATTTGATGGTTATATCGCAATCAACTTAAAAATTGAAGCTTAAGAAAAGATAATTAAAAATTCTATTTTGATTTCGAATCATTTTAATGGAACTAGAACGTCACGGGGCGTAGGAAGTTGACTCGCCGACTCGTGCGAGAGGACGCTGGTTCAATCCTCCGCGTAGCAGACTGGGTTTTATCTTCCTGGGAGCAAGAATTAAAACTAGGCTGCGAACACTTGGTGGCGACAGGCTTGGGATAGTCGGTCTTTAAGTTCGATTTCCTGTAGTCCCCCCGTGTTACTCTCTGAGAATGGGATTAAGAACGTTAAAAGGAAGTGTTTTTGTTTTAATAGAAAACAAAATCCTAAGTTTTAATTAATGGAATATGTCTATGTGAATTATGTCTTAAAATTTGTTGTTGTTTTTTACATAGTAAATGAACTTTATTAATCAAATTTCTTTTAATGGCTTATTGATACCTAGAAATTTTTTCTTAGTCAGACCTAAGAATGGTGGTTATAATTACAGGGTGGAAAGCAAAGTATCTCCGAGATTCAAACCCACACTTGTTGGGAATGGAACAATAATCCATCATTCATAAGTCAAAAACATTACGTTAAACCGATTTTTCAAGCAGCGTGAACTGTAATGAGACATTACATTTTCAGAGTGCGTTTCTTCTTTTGTAATTTTAAAATTAAATTGTAAAAACCACAAATACATTTTTAGTGATTAAAAATTTTATATAAAGGGAAAACCCACCCAATCTTTAATATTATAAATCTTAATAGTGCGGTTCAATTAAATAACTATCACTTCTGATGGAGAGTACTCAAATTCTTTTAACCCATTACTTCGACTACTACTTACCTACTACTAACTACTACAATTTTTGCTAACAAATCGTCAACATATTTAATAGTAACATTGGCAATGGTTAATTTTTTAATTATACGCACAAATATTTTACTAGGATGAAATACTAATTAAATCTATAAAATATATAATAGAAAGACTAGACAATGTTTCGGAATTTAACAATAATAGCATAGTTAGTATATGCAGTATCTAGTGGAGTATGCATTTGTCTTAATATAAGGAGAGAGAGCACGCACGTCGGAACATATGAAACTCTTTCTTCGCATAGTTCTAAGGGGGCAAGGCTAGCAACCCGGTCCCTTTACTTTTTTGCCTGATAAAACCCGATGTTCCGCTTGCAATCTTATGCGCTATATTACAATTAGTCTGAGGAAGAGCTCTGGGAGAACGAGTTTTCGATGCCAATGGAAGAAGTATCTATTCGCACTGAATAGGGTGAAACCCTACGATAGTGTTAACTCAAGGACTGCATCAACATCATTACGCAAATGAATTGTTTCTAAGAGTGCTCTTAGATCAATAATATTCTGGCGGCCAAGAAGAAGACATGCCTGGTCCAACAGACAGCGGTCCCCGGGAAAAAACCTACAACATGTGGAGATGGTAAAATTAAATAATAAGAATAATAATACAATAATAATAATAATAATAAATAAAAGTAATAAAAAAATAATAATAGAATAAAAATAGATAATTAATAATAATAAGAAAAACATAAATAATTTTAAAAAAAAGAATAATAACAGATAAATATAAATAAAAAATTTTTAAAAATATAGAATAAAAAATTTATACTACCACTACTACTAGCACTACTACGCACTGACTACTAAACTAAAGCGTGCTCGCGACCTGCACTACTAGCTACTACTTTACTCATAACCGGATTGAGACACGAGTCCAACTACCAATAAATCACAGTAAAATAGATGATACTAAGGACATAATATAAATTAATAGCTAAGTAATAAAAATATCAATAAAAATTCAATGAATAACATAAATGAATTTGAATATGATAATATTTTGTAATAATCTTAATATGATTGACCACAATTCGTAATTATAATGATAAGTATGAATAATAAAAATAAAGATGAAATAATAACAACAATATTATTTAAATTAAATCATATATAAAGATTTAACAATATAAAAAACACAAAGTAACCATAAGCTATGGAGAAAATAGAGTAATATAATAAAATAAATAATAAACTAATAATAATAAATAAGAACTAATAATAATAATAAAATAATATAATGCAGTATCGTTTTTTAAAAATAATCTTCATTTGTTTTAAGCCGGCTGTATCTATATGTTTTTTCATTTTGTATCACTCAAAGGATGCTTAATTCATCTATAAAAACTACCTCTTTATATTGAGTGGATGATAACAGAATAATTGACACTAATAATGAATATATATAGTAAATAATTAATAATAATAATAATAATAATAATAATAAAAATGTTAATGATATTATTATTATTATTATTATTATTATTGATTATTATTAGTTATTTTAATTATTTTATTATTATGATCAAATTATTATGATATATTAACGTATTGGAAATAATATATAATCATAGTAATAATATAACAAAATAATAATTAAATTATTATTATAATAATAATAATAATAATAATAATAATAATAATAATAATAATAATAATAATAATAATAATAATAATAATAATAATAATAATAATAATAATAAGTATATTAAACTTAACACAAAATTTAAAAAAAATTCTTCTCGAGCTAAAATATAAATAAAATTATTAAAACAATTGTAGTAATTTTTTTAAACTTTTTGAAAAAAGAGTAAAATTTAATAATTTCTTTCGGGAAACAGAAATATATATATAAATCATGTATTCAACTTTTTCTCTTTAAGTAAATATTCTAACTGTATTTGTCATACTAATATAGGAGCGCAGAACAAAGTTAGTAATGATAATCAGGATGACAGCCATATTCGGTATATAGGTATATATGAAAGTTTTTACACAGGTTACGTGTACTGATAGGTAAATAAATTAATGTATATGTATTTTAAAGTAGAATCAATGAGTATAGAGAATAAAACCAATCGGAGACATACGCAAATTCCCCCTCATGATACAATTCCAACCCAACAACACACTAATATATATATAAGTATATTATAATAGTTATATATAATTATAGTATAAGTTATATTTGTATGATATACATTACTAGCCGTTAGTTTCCTTAGTATCAGAGGGCGGAGGTAGTAAACCTCACGCAGGGCATCGCTAAGCAACTGAGGGGCCCGTGGGTGTTGAAACTGGATGGAGCGGAGAGCAATTAGGAGCATAATCTTCATATTAAACTACATTAACTTCGTGTCACTCACAGCACTGATGAGATGTAGCATCAACGGAGCCTGCTACTTTTAGACTGCTAAAGGCTAAACCTCCTGTCATGCATCCGCTCGATTTCATTCTAAGGCCAGCCAGCTGGATTATGGTCGTTAGGACTTCGGTGTATCCCAGGAGATACCTGTATTTTTGGTCGAATGGGGTCTGACTGACTGGACGCAATTCCCTTCCTGGGACGGAGTTCCTTAAGGTTTATATATATCATACTTAGTACACACCCATAAAAATATGATATTACGTTACTATATATGTACCAAGTGACTTATTAAAATACTAGTATAATATATATATATCAAATCTAATATTAAGTTATAATATATTATATTGTATATTTAATGTAATTATAAGATTTAAATTAAGTAAATATAGTATAACGAGTACAAATCCGCGCTAGGATTAGCATACGAGTTTGAAGCGGCTGACATATATCAGCCACACGAGTATGGACGCACCTACTAAGACGATAGAGATTATTTTAAGCGGGATAACTGTGACTCTTGCGTAGTACAATCTGTTCAGCGAAAGCGGGATATGTATTTTTAAAATTAGTTGGATATTTGTTCGTCACTTTGCAATGTACTTTTTATTCTTTTTAACCAACGCAGCAGTGATGTGAATGACTATATGTATGGTGGATTTGTTCATTTTTTTATAAGGTTCAGTTTTGTATTAGTTGAGCGAAGTTTTTTTGAGATATGTTAATTCTATTTGTCTTATCAGATTGCACGGTAACGTGCACTGCTAATAATATGAAATTCAGAAAAGTTCTGTAGTCAATTTAATGATTATATCACGTGACGTTTATCGAAATCCAAAAATACGATAAATCATAATCAAAAAATCAACAAAACCAAATTGAATTTTTTTTACAAGAAATCCTATGAGGAAATAACTGTCATGATTGTACTCGCACATTTATAGCATAAAGATTAAGTTGCCATCGCGGGTATCAAACGATTGTAGACTACAAAAAACTAACTACAGAGAAGGAGATATACTTTATGTATAACGTTAAGGTTAAGAGGAGTTAAATATTATACAGCAGAGATGAAATGTGCATATTAGATTTAAAGGACAGGTACAGAATAATTGATTTGTTATGGAAAAAATAATTGAGTAAAGACACATGTGGACTTCACGATTGTAGTGTCTGAAAAACGAGGATTGAATTGATCAAATATATACTTTGCTATTTGACTTTTCAGTAAGGATGTACAGAATGGTGAAGACATCCCTTACCTAGATTCTGAGAGTGATAGTGATATGGCAAAAGAAATAAACTACAGTAACTCAAGTTAATTTTGAAAATGGGTACATATATGTTTCAAACATCAATGTCCAGATTATAAGAGGCGACCCACAGTGTTGAAAGGAACTAGTAAAGGACGTTGAAGACAGTATGCACACACACCACAGCCTTTATGAGGTACACACACAAAGAAGAGAGGCGAGAATGAGAAGAGAGGGAAAGAGAAGGCTAATAACACAGAAATAGATGAAAGAGGTTTTATTACAAGAAATTGTATATAAGGAAATAATACTGGTAGAAATAGTGAGAATGAGCTTATAATATAGTGTTGTGAACTAAAAGAGTTGCCATCACGAGAGAGAAACGAGAAAATTGCTGTAGTAAAACGTCAAAAATCAGACAGATGTCAACTAACATTAATTATCAACAATAATAAAAGATAATGTAGCAAAAGAAGAACAAAAGATAGTGACCTGAATAATGGAAGGTTATCAAACTAATTAAAAATGAATATATAGGCACTGTAAGAACAGTCAAACACACGCAGAGGAATACATTTGTCGTATTAGAGGTCCGAAGAGCTGGAGACACAACAATTCACAATAGAGAAAGCTGGTTTTGAGGAGAGGTAGTAACGTTGTATATGATAATAGTATACCTTGAAGACACCTGGCGAGTCGTAACGCAAGTCTGAGGAGAGGGCTTTTTAAGTCTTGTGAGAGGCGCCGGCTAACAACATATATCTCCATTTATTCTCTTTAACGCGAGGAATCACCCAACACACACATCTGGAGGCGAACGAGAGGTTATATTCTGATTTTCGAGCAACTTATTATTACATCACCCAAGTGAGCACCGTCCGTACACTATGGAGTTCGGCAAATAGAGAATGAATGTAAGATACTAATTTAGTATAAAAAACAGCAATCAGTGTGAGTGATATAGAATCGCTGCGCAGAAGGAGGAGTGTGCGGGTATGCTATTATAGAGATCAGAAAGAGCCCACACAGTCACAAGAAGAGAGATCAGAAAGACTCAAAAGAGATCCCTTGATTAGTAAACGTTCTCTCATATCATCAGCAAATTGAATAAATAATAGAGGAAAATTATATATATAACCATAGAGTCACACCACAATTAAAGTATAAACTAGGTTATTCGAACAAAAAATATAGGGAAGAGAGAGATCTATATTAGATTATGTGTAGAACGCGCGTTCGACCCATATGGAAGTGCATTGTTTTACCGTGTGTATGTTGTCCGTCACAAAACTATATGAGAGAGAGAGAGACGAGCGTACTGAGAATTATGATTCATACGGACGACGCTAGAATGTGAATCAGTCACACTGAAGGATTAAATATATGGAGTCTACGATGAAGAGTGAGGGATAGCTACACGTTTGAGAGTAGGTATGGTAGAATATTTGAGTTATGGAACTTATACACAGGGCTATGGATCTATTGTGAGACTTAATAGCAATGGTCCCGCACCAAGGTTTAACTCAAGATGTGTGATTAATTGACAAAGAGAGAGTACGACTGAGTATAAGTAGGAGGGGTTTGTTTGTAATCTGGGGAGTAGGGACAGGGGTACTCAGATATAGGACATAATTGCAGTCTATAAATTGGAAAATAGGTATAGATAAAGCGAACAGGGTGAGAAGAGTAAGAGGTAGGATTAGAATTTGAGGAGCTATAAAATTGGTAAATTACAAGATCTATATCTAAGACACAGAAATATCTGGAGAGACCTAAATGAAATTATTCAGCAATGAATATACTTCTTTGTACGTAATTAGTATATACATATACTAATATTAGCATTAATATATATATATATAGGAGTAATGTAATAATATAGTCTGTAATGTAGTAATACTATAACGATGGTTATATACAGTACACCTATATTATAATGATAGACTATAATTGACGCATGAAATAGTCATGGGATATTTAAAATATAATTATATTATAGTCACAAGGTAATGTATATATATATGCTATACCATAGGTATATACCTAATAGCTTAAACACCAATAAAGTATATTCATACGGAATACGTATATGAGGAGTATATGGTGTTGAGTAGTAACATAAGAGATATTAAGTATATGCTAATATTATACAGAGAGAAGGGCTACAAGATAATTCAATTAGTACATATATCGATCGAATGATCGAACACAGGAGCTCCGCCTCAGCGAGATCACATCGCAAAGAGCTTTGACCGCGCCAGATGGTAATTATTTACTAACTGTATTATATATATATACTGACAAACTAGTATTTATAGATCTCTAATACATATCAGTCAATGCTAGCTAGTTCAGTATGAGTTATATATTATTATCACTATAGGTGGCTAGTAATAATAACAGGCGGGTTTACCGCGAGAGCAAATAGGGGGGAAAATTATACCTAGACATTAGACTAATAGTCTGTTTGTACCATTGACAAAGCGTTTGTACTAGAGATAAAGTTTAGCCTCGTAAAGTTCCTCACCTTAGTATACGGTAGATGGTGTAGAGGAAAGGCAGTGGCAGGGGGTAAGGATCGACTGGAAAAATGATCGTGTGTTTAGTGATATATGTACACGGTAAGGATGTAATTGTGGACAAGAATCTCGGCATTGCGTTCTTTTTTCAGTGCAAGAATTTCTTCTTTTAAATCAAGGGATACGGCAGTCATACGGAGGGATTGGTTCGTTTCAGGTTGTAGGTGAGGCTTCGGACCTAAGGATTACCTACGAACCGTTATATAACGAGATTGGACGCAAATAATAGATAGGAGAATAGTTAGTTGATGAAGTGAGAGTAGATCGCACGACAATGAGTTTATAGGGCAGCGTTGAGGAAACAGATAGCAGCTATTAGCCCGAGAGTTTTCAATTATAGAGATCGTATGAAGTCCAGAAACCGTGATTGATTATGGCATCAATCACGAGGATAATAATAAAATGAATAATATACAGGAATAAAATAAGTAAAATATAAATAATTGAATATAAATAAACATAATAATCAATAATAATGAATAAGTTTAAAGGATGAAAAGAGAAAATAAACGCGAGAGTGGATAGAGGAGCAGATAATAATGATGGCGTTATAAGCATGATGATATGAACATAAGCTCCTAATGATTCATACTAAATTAACACATATTAATCCCACTGATAGATGAGAGCAATAAATTAATTTGAATGAGTAAATGAATTGCACTGAAAATACAATACTAATGAACCGAATAGAACAGAACAATACTAAGACAAATACTTAAAGGATGAGTTAGATTAATAGATAAATCAAAATAATACAGTTCATATGAACATGGGAATAATATAAGATAGATACATCGACATGGGCAGACAAAGATATAAGACGAAAGATAGTATATATAATAGAGTAATAACACATAGATAAGTAATGAAAAAAAATGGACTAATAAATAATAATAATCGTAAAAATTTAATAAACTCAAATAATTAATATCTGATGAAAAGTCATGAACCACAAAAATTATAATAAAGAATAAAAATGTCTACCATGCAGTGTGAATAATAAACCCTATATTAAACCTGTATTTATTATAATATATTAGTTTGATTTTTCGTAGCTGTCACTAATCGAGGAGTGAAGCATTTCTAAAGTTTCACTCTGGAAATCGATCCTTAATTACCACAACTTATATTATTTATTATTAGCTCTTTGTTAAAGTTATGTCATAAAAAAGGTGCAAAGTGATAGCTTAATTTTTTTTTATTTTATGAATGGATAATAATAATAAATAAGATGAATAATATATGAAGTTAATCGGGATGATCGGGCCAAAATAACTCATTACTCGAATAACAAAGAGAATGGAAATGCAAAATTGATTTATTTATACTCTTTATAGAGAATAATACATAGAATAACAAAGACATAATTACAGAAGTCATTGCGGAGCATTAGAGTAGTAGGTGAGACGACCTATATGACGTCTATAATAATTGAGTGAGATCGACTGCACAAAAGGTTCATAAGTGTGCACCCCCCACGGGTAAGCCGTCTGAATCAACTGCCCGAGCGCAGACACCGCGTCCTATCCACTGGCGTATCGATGCACAAGAGAATTGCAGGATTACGTAGTCGAATCCGTAGTGATCATGCATCTGAGAGCTTATACGTGAGCATGGCTCGCGTCTATGCAGTGACAATAAATTGGTCGCGCTTAGAGGGTCGCACGTCCGTAGCGTAGACCGAGGGTTCGTAAGGCCTCCCCGATAAGATAACGATGATCGAGTGGACTCTTGAGGTCTGAGCGGCCCGCCAGTGATTGCGACGTTAAGCAAGACTTGATTAGCTAGCGCGACATAGTTTCGCAATGCGTTGACCCCGCCGCACGCGGGGTATTACTTGAATGCTACAAGTAGGTTGCTACCTCGCGGCGTGAAGTGATGCGCGGAACGAGCGGGAGAACGAACGACTGTCAACCATGAACCACAATGACGGCACGTCTAGGTCTTCTATCATGGCCAGAGAGGGAGTAGTATCTTAGTCGCAGTGTGGAGAGTATAAAGTGGTGCTTAGCATTAGAAACTGGGGACAATGTTCGATGACTTAAAGACAGGGATGGATATGGGTGGAGGCGATCAAGGTATCGCCAACAAGTTAAACACGCCACATGTTGCTTCACACCGACTGGGGCTGCTTAGTATTCGAATCTCAGCCTCTGCGCGTACGTTATTCACGTGGTTTATTGCCATCTGACAATTCACCATGGATGCATTTGTGTGAAATAGTCACGTAGCTCGAGCCCAATACGCCTACGCCCGAGGGGGCGCCTCTGATGCAGAGTTATATACCCTGCTAAAAGCTTTACATACATTCGAGTCGATGACCTGCGCGGCAACGGCGCGACGGAACCACTGCCACAATGTTACACTCGTTGGCCGCTAATAATCCGCTGTGGTGTCTAGGCAGAGGCCCTGATGAGCCTCGAGGAGTATGATACTGGGTTGTTTTCACTCAAGTTACTTTCCGCACGATCATGGCAATAGCAGCCTGAGTAGTTGCTGTGCTCATAATGTCGGGGTACATTCAAACGTTGATCTTCTAACAACAGCTCTCCATGATGCGCTCCGTCTGCAGCAGGTGCTGAGGGATGTGATTCATAGCGGGGTCGACCACGGTCGCACATTGTACATGCGTTTTGCGAGTGTTCCCCTCCTGCTCGCCAGGGAGAGGACACCCAGCCGGGTAACTCAGACGGCGAAGGTTTGTGGGATGGGTTCGACGATCTCCATGCCGCCCGCGCCCATACAAGCTGTTCAGGGACATGTCCGCCTAGCTCCCGTTGAAGAAAGGAGTACATCCCGCGCATACAGACCTAATGCCGTCGAGATGAGGCAGCGATATATGGGATGGGCAAATTAGATACAATTAATGAGATGAATAAAAAATCGCAATGAAAGAATACATAATAGAATAATAATAACGTAATAAATAATGAAATACAATATAATAAAATAAAATGAATCGAACCATAAGTAATAATCTAAACAAGATAAAATTCAGATGGATCCCAGGAGAGAAATAGCATAAGAAGAAGCAATGAATAGAGTGAGCTACTAAATCAAAATGAACTCCGGGAGAGAGATATAATAATTAATGAAAATCAGATGAGGATAATGACATAAATATATAATAATGATAATAAAATGAGATACATAAAATAATAGAGTAATAAATTCGAATTATAATACTGGCGCGGAATAAACAAATACGATATGAATTGAAATACAGAAATGATAATAAAATAATGAATAAAAATAAATAATATAAAATAATGAAAAAAGAATGAGGAATAAAGTGAGTTCTTATTCTTATTATTATTTATTATATTGATTATTATGGATTAATTATTTACTGTTCCATCTCATAGATGTATTATTAATATTATTAATTGTTATAATTATTCATCATTATTATTAATTAAAAGTAATAATGAAATAATATATTATAGATGATCTAATATAATATCGAATAGAATAAAATTAATAAGAATAATAAATCAATAATAATTATATAAAAAATTTAATTAATAATAATAACAATAATAATAATAATAATGAATATAATGAAATAATATTAATAATAATAAAAATAATTATAGATAATAATAATAAATAAATAATTATAATAATAATAATTATAAATAATGACATAATATAGATAAAATAATAATTATATTATTATATTATATTATATTATTGATTATTATTATTATTATTATTATTATTATTTATTTATTATTATTATAATATATGACATTATTATTATTATTATTGAATTATTATTATATTACTACATAATAAATAATATAATAATAATATAATAATAATAATATAATAAAATATAAATAATAATAATAATAATAATAATAATATATAATAATAATTATAATATATATAATAATAATAACATGATTATTAAATATCAATTTATATTATTATTAGTTATTATATATTATTATTTATCGATTATGTAATTATATTAATTGATGTATTGAATTAATTATGATTATTATTATTATTAATAATAATCGATAATATAATAGATAATAAAATAATCAATAATTAATAATAATAATAATAAGTTAATAATAATAATAATAAATATAATATATAAAAATAATAATAATATAATCGAATGAAAATTATAAAATAATAATATAACAACTAATAATAATAAATAGATAATAGATAGAATGAAATAATATATAATAATAATAAACAACGAAAACATCAGAATACAATAATATAAGTAATAATATAATAATAATGAATGAATGCATAATATGAAAATAATAATGAATACAATTGAATTAAGATATAATAATAGAGATAATATATAATAATAATAATGAATAATAATAATAATAATAATAGATAATAATAGATAATACATAATGTAATGAATAATATATAATATTTTATATTGATTGCATGATTATTATTATTAATGTAATTATAAATTATACAATTATTATGTATTATTTAATATATTATTGATTATTATAAAATTATTATTTTTTCTTTTTTATTAGTTAATTATTAGTATTTATTAATAAATGTAATAACAGCCACTCATGAGGTATAAATGAATACCAAGAATAATAATACAAATAATAATAATAATAATAATAATAATAATCAATAATAATAATCAATACATAATATGAATAATGAATCAACAGAAACAATTAAACTAATGATGAATAAATACGATAAGTATTGGGAGTAAAAAACATAAATCATCCAATAATAAATAAATAATAATAATAAAATAATAATAATAAATAATAATGCAATAATAAATAAAAATAGAAAATTAATATGGTAACAGATACCCGAATGCACAAATTAATGTTAATTACTACTAGGACTAAGGGAAGACGCTAATTTTTAATGATCTATATATATTTCATAGAAAAGAGAAAAGTAATCCCAGCGGGAAAAGGGCCGCTTTAAAAATTTGTAATTTAAACCATTACATGATATGAGTCGATTACATTGCTCTCTCTCTCTCTCTCTCTTCCTCCTCTCCATCTCTCTTCACCTATCTCTCTCTATCTCTTCTCATCTCTCTCTCTCTCCTCTCAGTCATCTGGAATCGATCTAAATGCGCTCTAATCTCATTCCGGCAGTCGATCTCTCTCTCTCTCTCTCTCCTTATCGTCTCATGTGAAAAAAATCGCAACTGACCAATGAATGGCAAACAAATAATAATGCGCATTCAATTATCCCGATTTACTGTATTACGATCAAATGAAGAAAATTGTAAAATATCGAAATGATAATGGTAATATAATATAGATGTGAGTTTAAGATGAATTATTTGAATTGGAAATTTGTATATCTATGAATCAACTTCTACACTCTTTATCAAATCATCCAACATACACGAAGCAAAGCATTATATATATATACCTAGGAGGAATAGTAGAGTATATAGTATACGTGAATATATGATAGGTAGTGTACGAAACACAAATGGTTCAGATAGAGGGTACACATAATTCATACACCTGGTGGCCCCCGAAGTAACAGGTAGGATATTAAGACTTATTATATAAGACAGCTATATACATAATATTCGACTAATATATCACTAACTATAAAAATCATATAGCTATAATTAAACGCATACGGCCTATATATACCTTAATAGTAGACAGGACAACACGGTATAATATATTATATTATATTATAATATATATATATATATATATAATAGATAAATGTAATGACTAATACGTATATAATATTGCGTAGAGAGTATACTACTATACGTATAGCTGATTGATACGATTAGGCGACGTCCATGAATATATATCTACAGATATAAATTAAATATGCCGAAATATTAATTATATACAAATATAAGATTTATAATACCTACTTAATACTACATTGGACTATTATGAGTAAATATTAGTATATACAGTCATGTTAAGTATATATAAAAATAGAGATATATATATATATAAATATATAGTCAAAACTTATATATACTAAACCGAATCTTTCATATACTATATACTAACATATATATATATATATAATACTTATATATATAATATGTAAGATTATTATATATATACCTAATCTATATATATATGATAATTATATATACAATATTATATATATATAAATTACGTATATATATATATATTAAGTAATATATATAATATGATATTTATATATATAACTATTTAATTATATATCATATATAATATATATTATATAATTATATGAAATATAACATATATTATATATTATATTAGTATAGATATATATTATATAATATATGTATATATAATATATTACTATTATAATAGTATATATTAATAATATCATAGGTTATATATATATATATAATATACTATAATATTTATTATGATTATATATAATATAATATTATTGAATAACATTGATTTATTATTATAATATTATATATCATATTATTTGTATATATATATACTATATATATATATATAATAAGTATAATTGTATATATATATATATGAGTATTATATAATTATATATATATAAAGTATATATAATATACTATTAGTACTCATTATATATTATATATAATCATACTATTAACTATATTAGTATATATAAATAGTGAAGTTCAAAAAGTATAATAGTAAATATATATATAGTATATGTATTATATATAATGCATATATAATATATATAGTCAATGGTTGCAATATCTAGTTTATATAGTACTATATTTATATAATTTTATTCAAACTTACATTGACATAACGGAGCAGAAAACAAATTCGTGAATCGCATCTTTACATAAAACTTAAATTCTATATTTATATAAGAGATTCGTGTGTATAGATGGTCAAATATACTTTATGTAATTTTAAGATACAAATACATACACATATTAAATACTATACACATTACTATATGGAACAAAGGGCATTCTGGGCAGGGATGGCCATCTTTGGTGATCTTTTTTGATTATTTTTTAAATATCTAATATTGTGATTTTTTTGATTTTTTTACTTTTCTCTATTTTTCAAGATTCGTGAACGTCACGCATAATATAATATCTTGTAACTTGCAAAAATTATATATTCGCGTGACTACGAATCAAAAAAATCAAAAATATCAAACAAAAAAAAAAGATCAACTTTATTTCAATCAAGAAGATAATCACAAATTGATTTTTAAAAAAATACACAAAAATCACCAAAAACTGCGCATCCCTCTTCTGGGTGATGTACACATATTTCCTATCGAGACTTACCAAATCTATATATATTATTATTTAGTTCATGATACAGTGGAAATAAATTGTAGATTTACATCGCAATTATTAGTTAATATATTGTATAATTTGATAAATTAGAAACTTTAAAAAGTAATAAAATATATAAATAAACTAAGATTTAATAATAAAATAAATGAATAATAATAAAATAATAATAATAAATAAAAAATAATTAAATGATAATAATATAATAGTAAAATAATAATAATCAGGGATGGCAAATTTTGTGATTTTTTGATTTTTTTAAAAAAATCAATTTGTGGTTTAAAATTTGATTTTGATCAATTTTTTATTTTTGTCAGATTCGTAACGTCACGGCATATATAATTTGTAACCTGCAAATTATATTTCGCGTGACGTTACGATCCAAAAAATCAAAATATCAAAAAAACAAAAAAAATCATAAGCAAAGAAAATTGATTTTTTTAAAGAAAAATCAAAAAGTTCACCAACCCTTTTTGTGCCTATAATAAAATAATAAATAATAATATATAATATCTAACACTGATTTATTAAATATAAATTTTATAATAATAATAATAATAAATAATAATTATAATTAATAATGAAATAATAATAATAATATATAATAATAATAATAAATAAGTAATTAAAATAAATAAATTGTGATGACGCTATAAAGGGTCAATGTTAATATAAAAAGGACAAAATGATCGTCATTTCTAATAATATAATAATAAGCAATAAAAGTATATAATAAGAATAATAATGAATAATAAACTAAAATAAAGATTAATAATAATTTAAAATAAAATAATGAATAATAATAATTAATAACGAATAATTATATAATAAATAATTAAATAATGAGAAATAAGTAATAATAAATAATAATAATAATAATAATAATAATAATAAAACAATAATAATAATAATAATAATAATAATAATAATAATAATAATAAATATATAATAATAATAATAATAATAATATGATAATAAGAAATATATTTACTAATTACAGAGAAAAATATACGATATCTTATAATTAATTATAAATGATGATTTAATTTTTAGAGAGCAATTTTTTCTTTCGGCATTTACACTACATTTTAATATCTAATTAATTAAAATATATTTTTTCATATTTTAGAAATTTTCTAATTTCTACTTATTCCTTTGCAAAATTTTATTGCAATTTAATTTTTATGGTTTTAAAATAATATCCAGACGCAAATAAACGTTTTAAACACATAATATTTTTATGTTTTTAATAATAAAGATAGAATCAATTTTTAATTTAAATTTGTCTTTTAAACCTATTTTTAATTAGATATTATTATAATTTATATTAGTATATTATGTATAGTAATATAGAGTATATATTAAATATATATTATATATATATATATTATATATAATATGTAAATAATATATAGTATATAATATATTCATACTATATACTAGAATAGAGAGAGAGAGAGACGAGAGTATGTTTGATCTGCCAGAAAGGGGGGGCTCCTTGAAGCCACGCACGCCAAATCTAGAAGTGAGCGTGAGCGAGTGCGAACTGTATCCACCCTGTAAGGAAGCTGTATCGAGAGTGGGGAGAGCGGTCGCTAGAAGCGAAGGCGAGCACCGAAGCGGGCGCGCGAGACGGCGCGCGAGGGGTGAGAGAGCGAGCGCGTACCGCGACTGCGGGGTAGCGGTATCGAAGCTCCTTCACCCTGTCCGTACGAGTGCGCATTGTGTACTTCTACAGCATTCTTCAACAATGAATCTGGTGTTCTATCGCGTCTCTGCTTGCCCGGAGAGAGCTGCGAGACACGTGGTCTACTGGTACTTCTTCTGCATAAGTCGAAATCAAATACATATTCAGTACTTTCGAGAGGAAAACATAATCTTATCCAACGCTACATGTATCAAAGGATTCACTTAAAAAAGCCCAAAATGAATTCTATCAAGGGGGGGGCGGGAGGGGGAGGAGAATACCTACCACCGTACCAAATCACGCCGCTCCGCTCACCTATCTACCCCATTCCTTCAAACCTACCACATACACAAGATCCTGCGAAAAGTTGAATGCGCTTGGCAGCATTAAGGACTAGGAGGCGTTCCGGCTGAGAGCACGCTGCGTCGCGGGGTCGCACACACAGGGTGCGGTCGAAGACGCGTGGGGCAGAGCTCACTGTGAGCAAAAGTAGACAGCGCAGCATAGGCAGGTGATGGCAAGATGGGGGTGCGCGCTGCGGGAGGCAAGGTGCGGCGGGGGGGGGCCGGGGCGAAAGTAGGGGGGGAGGGGATGGGTGGAGAGAGGTGCAGGAATGGGATGGTGGTTGGGTGTGAGAATCGGGGGGCGATGGGATGAGGCGTAGCTGATGCGTGAACGATAACAGCGCATGCTGGGACATAACGGACTCTCAAAATGGTATGTCTGACAGTGCTCACCTCAAATAGATCTAGGTCCGCTGCCGAATCGAGCAACATTTGAGGTATTAAGAGAGTTACGTGTGCCCCGATCTAAAGGGGTAAACTGGGGGGGAGAGGCCGCCACGCGATGAGACGGGAGATACGCCGGTGAGGGGAGAGGGCGGGGACTATGCATACGGAAGAGCTTCCTCATTGGTGAAGCTGTAGCGGAAAAGGAAGATATAGGAGGGTGAGATTCCCACATCTTAATCACATTCTGTACCACCGACAGGGGGCGGACGTGGTTGGTCGAAAAGAAGGTGATAGGAAAGCTAGAGATGTTGCGTTAGATTGGATAAACTAGCTGTTCTATATTTTAACTGTGTATGCATAATCCTTTGTAGCAGAGAATGTAGATAATTTTGTATTTAGTCTGTGGGCAGGAGTAGAAATCGTCTGGAGAGGGTCCAGAAATTTGAAGGACGCGGAGACGCGTTACGGAGGTTTACATCGGTTGATAAGAGCTGGTGGGAAAAGACGGTTTGTAAGAAAGGAAGAAAATGTAAAAATTAAGCGAGGAATATTCCAGGGAGAGTATTTTTCAATAGCAGCTGTTAACACAAGACAAGAGAGAAGTGTTAACAGAAAAAGTAGGCCGTTTTTATTGTCAATACGTGACAAAATCTACGTCGCGAAAAAAAAGAAATTGTACTGTTGAGATTAAGGTACTCTAGGTAATGAGTCATAGGAGGTAAATGAGGAGGTTATGATTATCTACGAGGTTGTTATAGAGGCTAGTAGGGGGGGGTGAGGGGTGATAGGGGGTAAGGGGGGAGTGGGGGTGGGAAGAGGGGGGGGTGATGGGGTGGGGCGGTGAGGGGGGGGGAAGAGGGGGGTTGGAGAGGGGAGGGAGGGGGGGGTATTAGGTGGAGGGTAGGGGAGGTAGGTAGTAGAGGTAGTAGTAGAGGCATGAGGTAAGAGGTATATGTAGTAGTAGAGTAGTGGGGGAGCACACCCGGCAGATATACAGATGGCTTGAGTATTATTTTTAATTTTGAGGGGGGGGGTTTAGTATGTATGTATTTATTATTTTTATGCATTTAAATATTAATTTGAGTATAATTAATGATTTTTATTTTTTTATTTATTTATATATTTATTATTGTTTTATTTTATTTATTTATGTATTATTTTAATTTTATTTTTATCTGATTATATTTATTATTTATTGTATTTGATTTATGAGTATCAGATGGCATCACACTTGTATTTATATATTATTAATTAAATTGATGTATTGTATAATTTAGTGAACTCAAAAAATAAATCCATAGATGATAATTATATTATACATTAGTATTATTATATTTTATTTATTTATATTTATGTGTATATATATTATTATTTTATATTTTTCATCTTATCTTGTAAATTATATTATTATTTATTATATTATTATTTATTATTTAATTATATTATTTATATATATATAATAATTAGAGAGAGAGAGATATATGAGATAGAGAGAGAGAGAGATTCATTAATATATACTTGTATTCATTTAGATTTAGTACATTAAACTGACACTTCAAACAAATGACATACATCGGTGAAGGTTGCTGAGCGTGAGCGCAGCAATCTCAGAAGATAGTAGAATTATTATCGAGTAAAATATGAATAAAAAATTAGAATTTTATAAAAAAAATGATAATGTATCAGAAAGTAAAAGCTTTACCGCAAATAAGAAATAAATGAGAGGCCTTTTTCTTCATGAAGTGCGATAAAAATGGTGTAATAAATAGTCACACACTAAAACGAAAAAATTAATTAATAAATAATTAAACAGATAAATCATTTCAAGGACAAATAATTTTCATTTTTCTGTTGTCTGTGGATTTCAAAAAGGTTGCTACTGCTGGAAAAATTATTTCATTTTCAAATACAAACTTCTTAATAGCAGATCAATTAAAATATGCATATGCAAATACCACTTACATGTAAAGAAACGATTTATAAATTTATATTAAATATACTATATATAATATAAGATCTAGCGTATAGATAGTATACTATATATATATCTATATATTTATATACTAATATATTATATATATATTATATATATATATATATATATATATACATATATATATAATATAATAATATATATATAATGTATATATAATATATATATATATGATATATATATATAATATATATATATAATATATATATATATATAGATATATATATATATAGTTCGATCATCATCAGTCATCCTCATCATCCCATCATCATCACATAGTTCGTCATCATCATCCGTTATTCATCATCAATACTTCAACCCACCTTTTCCCTTGACTGGGGGTGAGGTGCGTCACTATGCACCGGAAACAGAAAAAGTAGTAGAACGAATATGACATATCAAAGAAAAAAATAGAAAAGAAGCCAGCCTTCCGCTCCCCTTTAAAACCTTAAAGTGAGACAACTCGTCGTAGGGTCTGCAAAAAATCACACCCTAGATGTTTCACGGGACTGCGACGGTCCCCCTCACTATGGGGCATCTCGTCAATGTCAATGAGGTTCATCCCTTGTCCCAGGTGGGCCACAACCAACCCTCACCAAACCCCGATATTCACTTCTATTATGCACCTTTCTTCTTGGCTCTGCCAAACTCACATTTCTCTTCTCCAGGCATTTCTTTTCCCAACTCAATCCACTTTTTCCTTCGTCTCCAGCATGTTGTTTCTTTTGTCTTCTCTCATTGCACACTCATCACTATACACTCCGCTTAACCACGAATTAATCATCATTCTTTCCAACGTGGACCCAAATGTCCTTTTATTTTATTCTCTCATTACGTCTTTCTCACACCACACATTCCCCTAACTACGTTCATTTCTTCATTTATAATATTCTTCTCTACACCTAACACGCTCCTAGAAGATTGTCATCTAATGTACTGTTAGATCTATGTTTCACTATACTGAATAGTCATTAACACAGTAACGAACTACCTCATCAATACCCTAGCTCACTCAATACTTAATCCCTTTACATCCACTAAGGATTTAAATTGCAGCCAGCCACCTTCCTACCATTCACAAGTTCCCTACTAGATCGTAATCATCCGTTCCCTTTTCATGCCAACACATTATTCTACATATGTATAAACTCAGAAAACTTGTTCAGTTGTGCTCACAATCCACCGTAACTTCACACAAGACTGTCCTCACTCAACCATACCTTACTCTTACCTACGTTTACTTTCAAGCCGCTCCTTTCACCCTGCCAAAACCTCTACCAATCCTCTCAAACTAGTTTCTCAATTCACCACACAAAACCAGCGTC
>JABUQX010042451.1:10000-20000 GCA_015478945.1 Trachelipus rathkii | reverse complement strand
ATCTTGAAACTATCTAAGAAATAAAATTAGATGTTACCTACAAGCCATTGAAACTTTCTTCTAGGTTTTCCGATAGAGCTAGTGGGACTAAGAGAATGTGCAATCTATGTAGTATACCATAAACTTAATAAGATGGCTGTAATGCCGCGAATCGGGTATACTACTGATTCTCTCAAAACTTCCGCGTCTAACAACAATAGATAACGCATTCCCAGTAAGACTGTTGAACAGCTTGAAGACACGAACATGCAACGCCCCCAATACCCCCATTGACATTCTTAATTTTAACATCTTTACACGAGCCGGGGAAATTTCTCTTGAATTGAGTCTGGCTGAGTCTCTCTTAATAAAAAAGCACCAGCCAATTATCAACATCAAATACAATGATAATGGAAAAATTTTTGAACATTCTTTAGGTTTAGCTAGATAGAGTCTCTCTTTTTGATATCATCTTATTACTATAAGATCTTAATTTACGTTAGTTATAAAACTTTAATTTTATTCACATTATATTATTCATTTATTTTCTTTCATCAATTGTTAAATTAGCCTTGAACTCGTCCTGATGATGCCTGAAGTGCCCAGGCGAAATATTAGATTAAAATGTCAGAAAGCGCGTCGTGTTCCTATTTTCATTCGAGAAATAAGTCCTTATAAAAAATCAATCTGATGAAGCAGTTGATACCTTTAGAAAATGGGAAAGGCTGGTAAATCTCAGCTATATCTATGAATTTGAATATTGACAAAGTTATTATGATTATATATTATTATATTATTACTTATTATTATTATCATTATTATTTTATTTGATTAATTATTATTATTATTATATTATTATATTATTATTATTATTATTATTTAATTTATGTATTTTATATTATATTGTTATTTATTTTTTTTATTATTATTATTATTATTATTTATGTTATTTATATTATTAATTATTATTATTAGTCATTATATTATTATTATTATTATTATTATTATTATTATTATTATTATTATTATTATTATTATTATTATTTTATTATTATTATTATTATTATTATTATTATTACTAGTTACATCCTCTTGTACCCGAAAGATTGGATGTAATGCGTGCTGTAACACACACCCGCGAACGAAGAAGTAAGTAGAAAGAATATGAGCGTAAAGTTCGAAAGAAAGCCCAGCCTTACACGCCCCCCCTAATACCTTTAAGGTGAGAAACCGTCGCCCCCCCAGTTCAGAAAAATCCACCCTAGGGCATCAAGTGACTGCGACGTATCCCTCACCGCGCATCTCGTCAATGTGGCGTTCATCCACTGAACAAAACCAGCAACCGCATACCTCCTTACAAAACCCGAAATTCACTCCTATTAAGCACCTTCTTCTCGCCTCTTGCCAAACTTAACATCCTTCCTCAGCATTCAGCTTTACGGGACTTCAGATCCACTTTTCTTCGTCTCCCACAGTCGATTCAAAACACACTCACCAATATACACCCGTTTAACCAACTCACTATCATCCATCCTTTCCGAAATAACCAACCATCTCAATGTACTCTCGTTTATCTCTCTCATTTACTCCTTTCTTCACACAGCACAACTCTCTAATTACGTTCATTCCTCATGTTATCAATTCGATCCCATACCAACGACCACCCTAAGACTGTCCATCACGAAAACACATTGTACTTGTAGATTTCTATACCTCTTTATAATCCAGACTCATAGTTTACATACCTGTACCGATTACACTAGAGTAACACATACCCTCAATGCAAGACCCTTGCGCACTCAGGAGACTTAGTCCTTTACATCTACCAAGATTTAATTGCACCGCCACCTTCTAACCATTCACAACTTTCTTACTACACTCTCCATCAACCGTTCCCTTTTGCATCCAAGACATATATCCTAAATACTTAAACTCAGAAGCCATATACTGTTCCAGTTGCTTCACCCAGTCAACCATAACCTCGCACCGAGACTGTCTTCACTCACAACCCTAACCTTGCTCTAATCTACATTTACTTCAAACCACTCCTTTTACACACTCCTTTTATTTGTCATTCAATCATCTCTCAATTATTTGTCAGATTAAAGAGATTGACATTCTCAGGACATTTAATTTGTTTTGTATTTTCTTTTTTTTTCTTTTTTTTTTTTTATAGTGTCTATAATCATTTCTCCCGGAAATGTTTCCTCAGTATGATTCCATCTTTCCCGAGAAAAATGTAAATGAAACCTGTAAAGTGTACACCTTTCATTGACAAAGAAAACTAAAAACAGAAACTATCTATAATTTTATATAGCCTAGAAGAATTTCGTCCTATGTCTGGAGCCAAAAGCTTTATTCGATTTCATTACAGAAAATCACCTGGAAGCCACTATTAAGTAAAAGTGTCAAAACTATTGAAAGTTTTAATAACCATTCCCATGACAACGTCCAAAGCAGAGCCCTGTTTTCCTAATTTAAAAAGGATTAAAACCTTTCTTAGGAAACACCATTGGGCAAGAAAGACTTTCGCCTTAGCAATGCTTTCGATCGAGAAGACTTTGTTATGGGCATACAAGATTTTAGTAATAAAAGTGATTGATAAATTTGCTCAATCTAAAGATAGAAGAGCGGACTTCTTTTTTAAAAAAATTGCTAAAGGTAAGTTACCTAATTTTTTACAATAATTGTAAATTTTTTTAATTTGTCGGTAGATTAATGCTTTACGGTCATCAATGCCCTCTTTTTTGAAACACACACGCACTCTCACGGCGCACACATTTATTTTATTTATATATATAATATATAGTACTTATATATATATATATATATATATAAATATATATATAATAATATATATATATATATAAATATATAATATTATATACTATATATAAATACTATATATATATATATATATATAATATATAGTATATATAATATATATATAATTTATATATATGATATATATATATATCATATATATTATATTAATATATAGTATATATAAATAATAATATATATATATATATATATTATATATATAATTAATATATATATAATATATATATTATATATATATGAATATATATAGTTATATATATAATTATATAGATAGATATATATAATATAGTATATATATATAATATATATATATAGATATATATATATAAATATATATATATATATATATATATTATATATATATATATTATATCATACTGTGATACCTATTAAACTAAGCGTCTTATTGCTGACTCCAGATATTTTGTAGGACGAGCCGCGCCTTGAGTATATATATATTATATGATTATTATATATATATATATTATATATATATATATTAATAGTATATAAAATAGTATATTATAGTATAGTATAATATATATAGTAGTATATATATATATAATATTAGATATATATATATATATATATATATATATATATATATACTATATATATATATATATATATTATATATATATATATATATATGTGCAAAAAATTATTTAAATTGATTAATTATTTTTACAGGTTTAAACTAAAAAAAATAAATATGAATTTAATGAAATTAATTTTTAAATTTTACTCCAACCGTTTCTAAAAATGTGGAAGCTTATTTGTAAGTTGCCTATTGAATAATACAATACAAAAATTAAACTTAATTACTAACTTTCCCCAACATAAAATTTATTAACTACATCACTTCCTCTTTAAATGGATCGCATACTCTATCAGTTTGAGTGCCATTATATACTTCTGTTTATGCTTCGTTAGCTAATAATAATAATAATAATAATAATAATAATAATAATAATAATAATAATAATAATAATAATAATAATAATAATAATAATGAATAACTATAATACGCACTTACAATTCACAAAATAATAATAAGTAATAATAATAATAACAATAATAATAATAATAATAATAATAATAATAATAATAATAATAATAATAATAATAATAATAATAATAATAATAATAATAATAATAATAATAATAATAATAATAATAATAATAATAATAATGATGTTTGCAATTCAGAAAATGTTGTTTAAATAACTTACTTTTTTTTTTTAATGTTTTGAAAAATTACCTTTGACCAGTTTAAATTTTCATATTTTTTTTTTTTCAAAAACATTTTAGTTCATATTTCTTATCCCACTTAACCCCTTCCTTCCCCTTCCCTTTATCAAATCCTCTTTCCAACTTTCAAAAAAAATTGAAATACTTTATTGTCCAGAATTTAAAATTTATCATTTTTTGCAACTTTTAACACGTTTACTTTTACGAGTATAGTTTAACAACTAATATATATATAATATATATTTATATAATATATATATATATATATATATATATATATATATATATATATATATATATATATATATATATATATATATATATATATATATTATATATATATATATAGTATATATATATATATATATATATATATATATAGTATATATATATATATATATATATATATTATATATATATATATATATATATATATATTATATATATTATATATATATATATATATATATATATATATATATATATATATATATATATATAATATAGTTTTTGGGGGAAAAGGTTTTCATTAAAAACAGGGGGAAAGGGGGGCCGAAGAATTGGGACACTTTTCACAGAAGTTTATTTAAAGGAAAAGTTAGATAAATATATGTTGAATATAAAAATAGTGATAGGAAATAATAAAATTTTTTTACAAATAAATAAATGAATTTGTATTTTTAACTTACGTCTGGCAAGGTTTGAGCGGCTTACAAAAAAAATGATTTTTTAATTTGAACTTAAACTTTTTTTATACGAAATGAAATATTTGTTTTCCTATGGGTGACCTAACCTAACCTAACCCTAACCTAACCTAATCCTAACCTAATCTAACCTTACCTAACATAACCTAGCTTACACTAACCTAACCTAACCAAACCTAGCCTCATTAGACCCCTAGAACATAGAAAAAAAATCATTTCTCCCCTAGAAAATCTAAAAATCCATTTATGTATCATAGAGGCTTCCTGGGCTCCGTATGGCCGTTAAGTTACTTTTATATATATATGATATATATATATATATATACTGTATATATATAGTATATATATATATATATATATTAATATATATTGTATATTATATATATATAATATATATATTATATATATATAATATATATATATATATATATATATATAATATATCGCTCGAGTGGTCGTGCAGTTTTTTTTTTTAAAATACTTCCAAAAATTATAATAAAAATTGAAATAAACGAAGAACAAAAAATAAAAAGCTTAGAAAAAAATCAATTTCATATTAATTCTCAATAATAATAATATAATAATAATAATAATAATAATAATAATAATAATAATAATAATAATAATAATAATAATAATAATAATAATAATAATAATAATAATAATAATAATAATAATAATAAAAATAATATTAATAAATAATAATAATAATAATAATAATAATAAATAATAATAATAATAATAATAAATAATTAATAATAATAATAATAATAATAAATTAATAATAATAATAATAATAATAAAATAATAATAGATAATAATAAATAATTGATATTTAAAGAGAATAATGATAATAGTTGGTAATATTAAAAATATAAAAATAAAGAAATTAATAAAATAATAATAATAATAATAATAATAATAATAATAATAATAATAATAATAATAATAATAATAATAATAAAAATAATAATTAGGACACTTTCAAAGTAGTTTCCTTTTAATATATATTTATTTCAAAGAAAACTGTTAAATTGTTAAAAAATGTAAGCTCTTGTCGTATAGTTAGCTATTTCATGAGTGTAACATCAATTTTCCTATTGGAAAATATAATTAATTAATTTTTTTTTATAACAAATACTATGATTTTTAGATTCAGCATATATTTATGAAACTTTTCATCTAAATAAAGTTCTTTGAAAAGTCTATAGCTTCTTCGGCACTAAAGTGCAATTTGACCATATATATATATATATATATATATATATATATATATATATATATATATATATATATATATATATAATATATATATATAAATATATATATATATATAAAAATTACTTTATATACTATATATAATATATATAAATATAAATATAAATATAAATATAAATATAAATATAAATATAAATATAAATATAAATATAAATATAAATATAAATATAAATATAAATATATATATAAATATATATATATATATATATATATATATATATATATATATATATATATATATATATATATTATATATATATATATCTTTAGAAGTGCTCAGTGAATAGAAGGAACGATAGAAATCCCTATATAAAATGTAGGAAAGTGTGGTATTGTGAAGTGGTTCTGGAGAACCCTCAAAACATTTACTCTCAATTAAGTTTTTTTTTATTTGGTGAAAAAAAAAAACAAAGTGATCTTTCTAAAAAGGATCAGAAGAAAAGAAATATCAAGAATGCAAAGAAGAAAGCTATTTTCGAAGAATACTATTTTCGAAGATTATATTTTAGTTTTAAGGAACGTTTTGTAGCCTAGACAGATGATAAACACTGAATTCTTGAGGCATTGAAACCATCATAGTTTCTCTGAACCAACTACAGTTTGTTTACAAGAAACATCAAAAGTCTGTTTCTCGAATGCTACCTCATAGAATCAGCTTTCGTTGTTGCGTGTTAAGGTTGTTTGTCAAAATAAAATCAATTATGAAGAAAAGAGTCATATGTATAAGATTTAATAAGTGATGAAGTGATAGATGGAAATATAATAATGAAAAGTAGAAAAAGAGTAGGGGATAGAAAAAGACCTTGAGGAGAACAACGCTAATGATACATTTGCGGAGGGAACGATGATCGTTTAAAACTACTGTAGAATATCCGCAAAGAAGTTCATCATTAACGTTTCATTACGAAATTGGTACTGAAGATCTGAGGTAAGATAAGATTAAAAATGTTTTCTAATCTTCCTGCTAAGGTAAGATTAGATAAATTTGGAAATAACTGGTTAGTGATAGGAAGATAGCTAGGGGATTGAAACAGTTTACTTTCTGTTCAGATTGAATAGGAGCACACTTGTAACAAAAAGGAAAAAGTCGCTCTAATAATTGGAGATGAAAACCTTTAACGAGACATGTTGTAAGCACTGAAGCATAAGATTTGATAAACACTGGTGGAGGTATACCGTTCAGACCATATACTTTCTTTACATTATGCTAAGAGATCAGAAATCAAGACGTTTTGCAAGAAGCTAATATGCCACGGCCAAAAAATGAAGTTGTAGAATAACCGAGATTATCTAAAGTAGAATTAATTGTAACTGTTTGAGATAAAAATTCATCTTTAGCAGAAGGTAAAACACAAGTGATTTTGTGAGAAGAAAGAAGAGGGGGGGGGGAAGAAGAAAAGTTTAGATTGACATTTTTCTTTGAGAAATTAAGGAAAAGTCAACAAGCGATCATTTTATTTTATACAAAGGGAAGTGTTTTTTTGTGTCACAGTCTTTGCACGATGGAAGGAAAATAAAAATATCACGAGTTTCTGCAGTTTGAACTAACGTTATTTTCTTGAAGGGTAACGTTCTAGTGACGAATGAATGGAAACAAATAGCTTTTAGCTCAATAGTTTCTTAAAACTTAGTTGAATGGAAAGAATATATAATTCACACCTTCATACCAGAAAGAACAACACACGATTATGTGCTCTGTTAAATGCACTGAGTTTGCCAGCAGGGGAGAGACAAAATGTTTTTCTCTCCAGAGGCATGAGCAGTCTCTACGGAAGATTTGAGGATATAGAACAAGGATAAAACGATTAAAAATGTGATTAAAAAGACACAGGTCGAAAGTGTTAGAATTACAGAATGGAAAATAATAGTATATAAAATTAATTTGAATTCATTATGATTGGGTTTAACTAAAAATGTATTAGTAATGCGAATAGGAGCTATACCATCCGTTAGGTTGTGTATAGAGAATTGCTAGTCAAGAACACGCAGCTAATTTTGAGAACAACAACAACAAAAAATTACACTGCAATTGCTGCTTTGAAATTACCGAAACTGATTGATTTCAGGAAAAATAGATTAAAGGACTAGAAAAAATCCCATATTTTTGAAGTTTATATAGATGAAGTATTAAGGATAGTTAGAAAGTAAAATTGGAAGATGAATAAGATTAATTTAGTCGTTAAGTGCCAAAAATGCTGAAGCTATAAGATAAAATGTTTGAAAACTTGCTGTTAGAAACACTAGAACAGACAGCATCGTTGCGAACTTATGAAGAAATTACACATTTGGAGACAGCGCTGTAAGACACAGAGTAAGGTTTGCTATCAGAGGTTTCAGATAATACGTAGAGCTCAGACACCCTACTTTAAGTTATAAATCAAATTAGGTTTAGAGGAAGATAGATTGTGTTCACCTAAGGAGAAATAAGAATAAAATTAGCCACTGTCGCACAAGTTAATGAAGAAAAAATGACTGCACACCAGAACAAGACAGCAATGCCTTGGAGCTATCGACTATACCCTTAGAAGCTACCATAATCCAAACGATGATTGGAGAAATAATTCTTCAGTCTCTCTATGTATCTCCGAGACAGAGTTCTAAGAAAGAAATGGTATTGGTGTATAAAGTGTGATTGTTTTTGTACGAAATGGTGAAAGCATTTCTAAAGGGCATGCTTGTAGGAACCTAAATATAAAGTCGAAAGT
The DNA here is from genome assembly GCA_015478945.1 of Trachelipus rathkii. Classification (NCBI taxonomy): domain Eukaryota; kingdom Metazoa; phylum Arthropoda; class Malacostraca; order Isopoda; family Trachelipodidae; genus Trachelipus; species Trachelipus rathkii. The sequence goes on along the minus strand of JABUQX010042451.1, from coordinate 11,239 downwards.
ATTGTGGATATAAATTCATGTCGGTAAGAAGAAAGAAAAGTATGAAAAATTGACCACTGGTGATCAGTGAAAAATTACGGGCCAACATAATTCTCAATTCATCTTTTCAACATATAATACGAGTAAATATTATTATTATTATTATTATTATTATTATTATTATTATTATTATTATTATTATTATTATTATTATTATTATTATTATTATTATTATTATTATTATTATTATTATTATTTTAAGATACTAATGACTAAACATTGTTCCCCTTCCTTTAACAATCTTCAAAGTGGAGTAATAAACATTTTATCTCATTTCCATTCTTCTCAAAATATATAAATATGTTTTTTTCTTTTCTTTTCAATCATTCTTTGTTTGATATTGGTTGAAGAGTAAGTCAAAAACATTATTCAATTGCATAAAACAAAACTTCACTTCTTAAATTCTTTTTTTTTTTCTTTTTTTTTCTTTTTTTGAAAAGAAAAGTTATTATATTCTTAATATTTTTTTGTTTTTGGAAAAACTTTATTTTAATTGCTCTGTAGCAAAGTTCTCATTCTAAAATATAGAATGAAATCCATTTTCAGAAAGATTATAACCTTAAATAAGGCGGGAAAATAATTCAAAAACTGTTCTTAACATATATGTCACATTTCGCAGAATAAAATTCAAAAACCCCACCAAGCAACAAAAACAATAATAACTGATATTTTTAAATGAACTAATAAGGGGGTAAAAATTAATGTCACACGTCGCATAAGATGTCGAACATGCTGACTGACAGTTTAGCAACAAGCTACATCAAAATAAAAATTTCTAAATTTATAAAATTTAAAACATTTCTAAGAATTCGTGGAGTAAGTTTCAATTAAAAATATTTGGACCTGAATTTTGTTCTATAGATTTTTCACAATATTCAGAATTTTAAAAAAATGTTTTTATTTAGAATTTAATTTATATTCAATAAAACAAGGAAAATAATATACTAAAGTAAATATATAAGTATACAAATAAGTAAACAAATTAATCAAATAAAAAAATTATTACTTAACTAAACTTTTAAATTCTATATTTTTAAATATATTACAAAAAGAACTAACTTCATTTTGAGTTCCAACAAATATGTGTTTAAAAAAAAAAGAGTTTATTAAAATATTTTAAAAGCTTATTTACGCCTATATTGTATTTAAAATATAAATAATAAGAAAAATATTTAAAAAAATTTTATGTCAGCATTTTTA